>JAQBSW010001933.1:0-116905 GCA_029291075.1 Eudiplozoon nipponicum | reverse complement strand
TTTGAAAACGAATCTTCCAAAAAACTAGATGATCTAGTGACGTTAAAATTCACAGCACAAAGAACATTACTTTGGAAAGATCATTATTATCCGTGTAATAGGCAATTACGTTTCCAATGAGATTTTGTTTGTACATTTCGCAAGTCTAAACTATAGGTTAATCAAAAATATCTTACAAGTTTTGCGTATTCTACAACTGAGCATTTAAAATAGGATGAAACAGTGTTTGGGGAAAAAATTGTGTTTAAATTGGATAAAAAAAGTGTTTAGGCAAGAATGCGATTTATGGTGTTCTGGACAGCTGTTATGAAGCAAGAAAAAGAAGTAATGCAAACCCTTGGATTTTGTTTGATTTAGTACCGACCGATATTGATAAACGTGTGCTTAAACTACCACAAATTAAAATTGATCAGCTCACAATGGAGGAACTATCCATGAGTCTAAACTCTGGAGCTAATCTTTCAGATTAGAGCTATATATATTTTGAGGCAGTATTTGAACAATCAGCCGACTTAGAGCCTACAAGCATCGAGTAATAAAATAGTTGTAAAGCTAATTTTAATTTAACCTAATCAATACATAGAATGAGAAATAAAATTCATGACGAAAGCTCGTTTTTACCTATGAATATTTGATAGATAGCTGCGTAGAGAGACTTTGGGTTGTTAGGTTCTAGCCTTCTTTCATGTGAGACACTGAAATGTAGTCTAATAAGGACGAAACAATGGACTGGCTGAAGGCTTTGCTCTATCATCTTTAGTACTGTCAAGGTGATATAAAAATATATTTTATTAACTTCAGTAAATTTACTGGAGTGCAATATTCCCTCAGCCAAATGATACGAATTTTTAATATTATTGACAGAAAATAGATGTTTATTTGGCTTTCCGCGCAAAAATTTATTAATAGACGTCTACATTAAGGAAGATGTAGAAGAAACGAAATCAGTTTAAATGTTGAAATGCAGGACAGTCATGGCCCTATGATTTTTGGTGTTACACGTTCACTAAAGAAGTGTACAATCAATTGGCTACTATCGAGAAGTTGCGCAATAAGAACATTATATATATATATATATATATATATATATATATATATATATATATATATATATATATATATATATATATATAGTAATAGCTATTAGTTTCACCATGTTTTTTAAAGTATGAGAAAAAAGAACCGTAATCCATAGATATATATGCATAAATACTCTTTCGTACAAAATGGTAAACACGTTGTTTTAATGTTGTTCTTCTTCTCATACTTTAAAAAAGGAGAAATTAATAGCAATAACAACACAAACGACTACTAATATATATATATATATATATATGTATATATATATATGTATATATATATATAACTTATTCAATAGATTAAGGTTCGTTCTTTTCTTATACTTTTTAAAAATTATGGGTGAAATTAATAGCAATTACAACATTAAAACAACGAGGATACCCTATTCCACGAAAGACTATTAATGCATATATATATATATATATATATATATATATATATATATATATATATATATATATATATATATATATAAGTTGGCGATATAAACTAAGTATCACTTATGATAAGAAATGAACTTCATCAACTAGATTGGTTTCATCGTTATGGTCTTTTTAAATGAAATCTAAACGGCATGTACTGACATATCAACTTTGTAGAGGTCAAATGATCAATGATAATTGATTGAAATTTTGAGCAGTTTCAGATCTCTATTACACATAATAAGTAAGTTGGAACAAAACAGCTAAACTTCGACTAATAGAACAATTTGTTTTTAGTTTGCTCGGCATGGTTTTCAAGCAATCGCTTCTGCAGGCATATCCTCGCAATTAGTGATTATTTTCTGCACTAGTAAATTAATTTAAAATACGTAAATGCCATTAGAATGCATTTTTCAGAATAAATTTAAGACAAAGGCAATTTTGCAAAACATGGACCAGTTTTTCTATGCAATGCAGAAGAGGCATTTGAATCTTCTGCATACTACTACCCGCAAAATAATATGTGCGACAGATTCAAAGTAAAGTTTACGTTTTCGCGTAACTGCTGTGAAACCTCTATAAAGAGAGTTAGATTTTCTAGGATGTTACCATGGAGTTATTTGACATTGAGCTGATCGAATTTGCGTAAATTTTTACACGCTATCGCATAACTTTACACAAATCAGTTTACTATCACAGGTATATATTATTGATAACTGTATGCCTATTACAAATTTTCCATTTACCCAAAAAATAAATTCAAATTTTTACCCCCCAGCCCATTCTCTGGTGTCCTCGTGACTCTGCAACATGTAAGATGGCTGAAAAAGTTGCTTTTACATAAAATCTCAGTAAACCTTTTCAATCGCACAATTTGGTCGAGGTAGTCGTCAGCTGAGCCCCAAAAACCGTTAATCAAGAATAAAATCATAATGCCACGCTGTCATTTTGGTGCCTCTTTGATGAGCGTATCCCCGTTACTTCAAATTTAAGAACGTCAATTTTGCTAGACGGAGCACTGTTGCCCACAAGGCTATCTAAGTAACTCCGGAATATGATTAAAAATTCTGAAGTGTTAGAATATAAATTTCGGAACCGGAAATTGTTAGTCGTGATATGAAAAACATAATAAAGTTTCATGGTAACTGTCCTAACCATGAGGTAATTAAATTTTCAACATTTTGTGAGAATCCAATGGCAAGCAGGTGCCATTTCACTATTTGGGAGATATAGATAAGTGATTACACATGTATAAGTTAAACCATTTTTTGGTAAAAACGATATGCAGGTTGACATATCTTAATTAAGAATAAACGCATTACGAAACTTACTCAGACGGATGGCTTCTTGAAGTGGATCTGGACCACAAAAGAGCACTGTTGATGTTTCGATAATTGTCGGAAGAAAACAGCATAGTCCAATGAATGATACGCACAGTTTAGCTATTGAAATGGCCATATCCGACAGATTTTAAGTTATTCTTGCCTATGAAGTGTATGAACAATGGCAAAAAGTAGCCGTGTCAAATCTGTTGTAGTTTTACGTGTATTTCACAATAGACTCTAACACGAATCTATTATTTATGAAAATACTACAACGTTGAAATTGTCGCAGTTGATAAAGCATCTGCATATTCAAATGTTAAGCTTATATACGGTTTCTCGTTTTACAAGTAATGGAATTGCTCTAAATTATCAGATATCCATAATTAAAATGTGTCATTTCACTCTGCCCATCTATAATTACGTGTGCATTTGTTGAATCAAAAGCACACATTCAAAAAATAAAATAAGAATAAATTTCTTTATGGCTTTCACAAGCAATCAGCCAACATACCATTCATATTGTCTACATACCTCGCTATACATATATGCTCATAATTATATCTAACATTTAAGTACATTTGTCAGCCTGCTTATTTATTATTAAGTTTATATATATATATATATATATATATATATATATATATATATATATATATATATATATACCATTCACAATCTATGTCTACCTTTCTATTTTTAATGGCAACTGGCATTTTATATATTTATATTTTGACTGTCTTTGTCATATCTCTATCTTACAATTCATCAAAATTAATACAAACCATTCTATCAATATTCGATTTTAATTTTCGTTCGCTGACATCAAGATTTCTGTCGAGACATAACATTAATAAAGTTACCATTTTCCTTTCACTTTTCGTCTGTCACTTTTCCTATTTTTAATTTTTCTTTACCGAATTATACATGCGTCCTACTATGTACTGATTATTCGATTTCTCATTTAATAAGTATTGTCATTAGACATAAAGAAAACTTTATCGCTTGTGTTATACTTCATTTCAAGAGAAATAAAATACGTCATTTATGAGGTTTGGTAAATGCGTAATTTTTAGTTGAAGTCAAAAGAATTCCGCAAGAATGCAACATCTCGTCCATTAAAATCCAAATATTACACACAAAAATGTTTAGAAATCTATTTATTTACATGAAGGAGAAACGTACAACTTCGACATTTCGAGACCAAAACTAGGCCTACTTGCTAGGATATCAAATATCTCAGTCAGAAATTATGGGTGTTATCATTAAGCTCATCGTTGCTACATACACATCGCTTGAGAATAAGGAGAACGGTGATTCTCCAAAACATCGAACAAAACATGAGACAACAGAGACAGCCTAACGTATTCCGAGGTATAGAAATAATTAAATAAATGTATTAGTCTAAATGTATATACAAGAAGTTCAGTCAAACCTTATTTCACTTTATAAGTTTCCCTTTAGTATTCTTCTAAATTAAGGCCTGAATTATGCACCTCAAGATTGGGCATTTTATGCTTACACTTCGGTTACCTTTTTCATTCTCTCGCCTGTTGCATGTACTCTCATCAAAAAAGCCTCGGTTATTTCAATGCGTTTGATGATCCCGCTCATTATTTTTCACTGTTCAATTTCATTTACTATAAGCGAGATCAAATTGATTCATTACTTACTCAGTTGTTAGAGCAACAGATTCCGAAGCAGACGTGCCCAGGTTCGAGCCATGTCCGCGGCTCAAACTTGGGCAATATGGAAAGTAATCCAGTTGAAATCCACAATCAATTGCAAATAACTTTTGGTAAGACTGCGAGAAAGAAGCCAAAATTGTGACCTTATGGCCTAGAGAACCACTTCTGAAAATGATTAAAGGGACAAGTGAGAACCCATCAATTGAGACCAAAAATTACATCACATGAAAATGATGAAAATTCAATATTTTACCGACCTATGAGTGCTATCAATTGTCCCGTACAAGAAAAATGCGGTCAATTTCACAACAAGAAGGACAGCACTGCGCAACCGAATTCATCTTTTAAAATAATAAAATATAAATATTCGTCAAAGTTTCCAGCCTCGGTGCACATTCTATGTAAACTATGTCTGATGTTTGACAGTTAAATTAATTTGACGTCAAAAGAAAGAAAAATGATTGGTTATTTTAAAATAAATAGCTCGCTATTATTGGCTTCAATTGTAACTCCAATGAATTAATTTGAATGCCTCTGGATTACAAATGACATTTGATTTAGTCGTAAAAACATAACATTTTATTTTCAAATCAAGTTTGCAAGCTTGAAGTAAACACCAATCCCATTAAATACATACAACTGTCTGTATAAACTAAGCATTTTATAGTGTAGAATTGGCATTTCATCCAGAAGACCGGTTTCGAACTCTTCACGTAATGTCCGGAATTTTTCACAGACAGGGCTCGAACCTGGGCACGTCTGCTTCGGAATCTGTTGCTCTAACCTCTGAGTCAACTCTTTGTTGGCATGTTGCAATTTGTCTGTGCACTGGCACTTCCAAATGGGGCTTTGAAAGACCCATGAGAAACCGTGCTACGTTACGTTCCTCTTTTTTCAACATTTTTTACTAGTATATATATTTTTTTATGTTAACTGATTTAGTTAAGAAAATATAATTTTCCAATTAACTGCTTCGAGAATTCAAATAAGTATCTCGTTTAATGATTTTAAATTCAATTTCATGTAAAGTGTGTCTTCTGTTTTTGCTTGATTAAGAGTAATTTTGTCCTCACGCATATGATGCGTCTAAAAAAGTCGACACAAACTGTCAGATGGTTTACAAAATATTTCAAGTCTAAACAGCTTGGAAATCTGTCTGTTCAGCTATTGCGCTAATGTTGTCTCTTTGGCAGTGAAACAACTCACTTCAGTTAGATATGGTTTTCATTTAAATTAGTTTTATTTTCGTGATTTACTTGATTTAGTACTTGGTTTTTTGTCTGACAAATTTACTCAATGTTGTAGGATGTGTTATACGATTCCGTTTATCAATTTATATTTCAACTCCATTCGATTGCAGAATGTTTATCCTTTATATTGACGTTCAGCAGGTAATTTCTGTAAAAGAAAACTAAATTTTTATTTTTCTCTCTGCAATTCAATTAAATTATAAATTCTACGAGAAATTACTTCGGATAGCACGTTCCCATTAAATGGTAAACCTACATGAAGTAACCTTTAATTATATGCAGTTTCGCGGTGCTTTCGTTGTGTTTTATGCACCACTTTGGCATCTACTGACAAATGATTGTACATAATAGGTCAGCTGTTTCTAACAAGTCCACAACCTTGAGTTAAAAGTAATTTTTATCACCACCCGCACAACCAATTTTCGTTTAATTATATAAACGTTCATTTCAATACAACATCCCTATGTAGCGCGGTGTATGTTCTATAATGACAGATTGGGGATTGTTAGTCGGAGCTTCAGGTCTTAATGGATGTCATATAGGCTCGACATAAAGGAGAGGCTAACTAAGACACATTAGTTAGTATATAATTGAAAGTTGTACATAACTTGCAGCAAGGAGGCTCAGTAGTTAGAGCACCAGATTCCAAAGCAGACGTGCCCAGGTTTAAACCCTGTCCGGGGAAAATTATACAAAGCAAGTGATGAGTTTCTAATAATGAAGAAACCGGTCTACGAGAATAACTTTCTTTTCTACACTATACAATTCTTAGGTTATACTGATAAATGTATGTACATAATGGTTCAGGTGTTTATATCAAAATCGTAACCTTCATTAATTATTAATTGAAATTAACCAATCTTCGTTTTGACCAACACAGTTTTAGTTAAATACTGTTTGTTGCGGAGAACTAATATATATGCAAGTATGTATTAGGTGTTGCGAACCTAGTAACAAATTAGTTCAGTTGTGACCAGAAGGATAAACCAAAGGCAGCATGAACGGAAAGTATAATCTCATGCACATTCGTTTCGTGCTTACTGGCGACTCATCAGTAGGAGCCGGTATTACGCCCTTTAACCACTATATATTTGGGTGAAGAATGTGGGATAATAGGACGGTACAATTGCCGAAATAAACTATAGACCAATTTTATTTAGATATTTTTAAAATTTCAGCTACTATATGAATAAGACAAGAAAAATATCGCTTTTATGTTCCGAAGGAATAATTTATCCTTTTATAGATGGAACAGAACCGTGCATTAATTACATTTTCTCATTAAATATGACTGATTTAATATATATATATATATATATATATATATATATATATATATATATAAAAAGTAAATATAATTCTTTATAATATTTGTCTATTTCAGTGAAATAATTTAATTTATCCGCTACTTTAAAAGAACTAGTACATCTTATTCAGTATACATCCTACAACCAGCACTGAGACACATTATTTTCTTATGCGTTATTTAATTAGCAGTAAAACCCAGTAACTTGGTAAAATTTTACCGTGCTCATCGGTTTATTTGCGTTTGTATGAATGCACATAAATATATGTGCAATCCTTAGGGTGAAATAAAATTGAGCTAAAAAAGAATGCCTTCATTAAAGAGGATGAGATATTGACCTGAAGTCATATTCATTCGACAAAAGACACAGGATATTTTATGGGAATGTTAGCGCATTATTTCATTTTGCGAATGTTTTTTTCACTTCGACCCAACACACGTTTAAAAAAGCAGCTCAGTATTATTGTCACGAGTGGGCGTTTCTTAGAAGACTAGATATAATATTCAACCTATTATCATCAAATAAAAGCCATTAAAGTTTCCTTTCAAAATATTTTCTAGCCGAAAACTCAAAAAATTTTCTGTGTAATTAATACGACGAAGACACGTAATTCTCTCTGTAAAATCATAAATTATATTTATCAATAAATCAACCCGTTATTGCAATGGTGGTGGTAATATTTATTTAAATCAAAATCGCGGACTTGATTCCAGCACCAATCCTATTTTATTTTTCAAATTTTATAACGTAGCAAAACTGCCATCAGTTGCTCCTACTGACAAACTTTGACTTCCACTGATCATCAACAGAGCATTTCTGAAACTGTCTAACGAGAAGCAAGTCGAAATCTATAGTTTTCAAATTGCATAACGTAGCAAAACTGCCATCAGTTGCACCCACTGACAAGCTATGACTTCCATTGATCATCACCAGAACATTACGGAAACAGTCTAACGAGAAGCAAGCCGTAATCTATACATGCTGTTTGGCTAGAAATTTAGTGTTCACCGACTTCGGTTAAAGCGCTAATTTCGAAACCTTCATCCTCGAGTCGACTCATCGTTAACGCTGGCTTCCATCACCGAGTTTGATTTGCTCCACCAGTTCGTTCAGTTCAAAAATTAGCGCCTATACTTCTCCACATAGCTGATGGCAATAAAAGGCAAGCCAAATTAGGTTTAAATGATTCATCAATGAATCGGAGTTTAACAATTAAACGTGTACTTTAGTTTTAATAGTTTTTGAGTGACATGCTCTATGCGAACAGTTTTTATTTTCTAGTAAAATTTAAATATCTATTGAACAATTCTAAAGAATCAAAATGATCTCTGTTGAAATTCACATAATGCCACAACGTATAGTTTTAAATTGATGCCTAATTTTTCAATTATTAATTGCTAAATTGTGAAAAAATAAAATATAATCAATCTATCCATTGACATTAATTAAGCATGACAAGTTGTATCACGTTTAGCTGCACTGCTGTGCTACCATTTGCCTAGGCAGTGAAGACCGAGACACTGTCGATTGCAGGTAGACGAAGTTCATGACGTATGCCTTCGTTTTAAACAAATAAATAGCCTTAGAAGTCAAAGGCTAAATACCAGTAAGAAACTGAAGTAGAAGTAATTTGTATTTTGTCGCGATTGATTTTGAGTCGTTTATGTGCTAAGCAGGCTAGGACATTTCTGAGTTGTTCTTTATGAAATTATAGGTCATAACTAGAAAGAGCGCATGTAGCACAGAGCTTGGCCGCGTAGCAAATGCATCGTGCGTATATAAGCGATGCATTACAGGCAGTACATGATTGGTCTATAGCTAGGTC
Organism: Eudiplozoon nipponicum; assembly: GCA_029291075.1. Classification (NCBI taxonomy): domain Eukaryota; kingdom Metazoa; phylum Platyhelminthes; class Monogenea; order Mazocraeidea; family Diplozoidae; genus Eudiplozoon; species Eudiplozoon nipponicum. Next base: position 108,011 of record JAQBSW010001933.1, on the reverse strand, counting down.
AGATTGCGTGCTTCACTGTTGGCCCGTTTGAGATTATCGAAAATGGAGTGTTGCTTTTGAGTTGAATTGCAAGCCGTTGCAGCTTTGTCCTTGACTCGTTCAGCAACTGACTAATGTTAAAACATAAACTGTAGTCTAGCCATTTTGGTGTGCATCACATGTGTACGTGCTCGAGTATATAAATGTTAATTCGCTGAAATAAATATAATTGCACACACACGAAAACCTATTCGTGAGGACCACAGTTATCACTTTAAAGTTATTATATAATATTTTACTCATTTGATATAATTATAATTGTAATTATTATAACAAACTTGCAGTAACGTTAATATGATACATTAAAAGTGGATTCTCTTTTATCATTTGAAATAAATGGAAGATTCAAAGGCTAATGATATGATATTTTATTTTGAAAATCTATACACATGTAGAAGAAGAATATAATTATAGACAATTACATTAATCAGGGTTGAGCTATTGATATAAACACCTGCCCCGTAAAGTACATACATTTGTCGATATAAACAAAGATTTGCATATTACAGAAAAAGTAATTCATCCAGTAGGCCGGTTTCGTCCATATTGGGAACTGATCACGTACTGTCCAGAATTTGCCGCGGACATGGCACGAACCTGGGCACGTCTGTTTCAGAATCTGGAGCTCTAACCATTGCACCATTGTGCTGCTTACTAAACACAGTTATATACCAAATAATGTTTCTTGGTTGGTCTTTCCTTTTCGTGGGGCTTATGTGTCATCTGTTTAGTCGTGCCCAAGTTCGAAACCTTTCCGCGGCAAATTTTGAACTGTACGTGATGATTGCCCAATAAAGACGAAACGGTTCACTGGAAGAATTGACTTTTCTACACTATACAACGCTTAGTTTATACTGAAAATGTATCTACATAATTGGTCAGATGTTTACATCAAGATCGCTAACTTCATTAAAGTTATTGTTGTCATCGCCCTCGCAAGAAAAGATCATTTAATGACAATAAACTGTCTGAAAATTTCGTGTTTAAATATTGAGTTTAATTAAATTTAAAAAATACTTACTGCCAGACATTTCCTTGCTATATAGCTATAAAATATTTTAATTAACATAAAAGGTTTGTGAATAAGATTCACAAGAAATTAATGCACCAAGGTAATAATAACAATGAGTTTAAACTATTAAATAAAGGACATTATTGTACAGAATAATAAAGCAAATTATCTTGAAATTGATTTCTAGATTGTAAATCCTAAGATATAATATTAGTTTATCCATATCAACCATTCTTAATCTTCAGAAATCATTTCTTTCAATAATTAATTAGTATTGCAGCCCATAAGGAGCCAAGTGATGTTAACACAGCTTCTTTATTCAAAATTTCACATAATAACTAGATTTCAGTAGACACCATGTTATGTTCTGTTCTTCACTTACGATCGTGTTTCAGCATATGTTTCCAATAATTCCAGTTGGATGAATCTTCGGTCTATGTTACACTTCATTCTGACTCGCGCACAGAGAAATTGACGAAAGTGGACTGGTTTGATGAGGTGAATATTCGCGTATGAATAATTATATTAAACTGAGCCAGTTAACATGCGTAGATGCGTAAAATCATGTGACGCATCAGAAGGATATGTTTATTTCATAATGAACATGTACACATTCCTTGCGTGATCTACAACTTTTGTCTCTTCAGTTGAGGAAGTTGAGACAACACATCATGCGGCTAGACCCTGTCAAATTTATTATGACATCGCATGGAAATCATCAGGAGTCATCTTGGCTCAATGCTTTCATTACAAATATGATTTTCTATAAACAGCGTAATTTGACTTTGAGCCGAAAACTTACCTCTGGTGGCAGAGTTCGCCAGTCCGGCGTGTTAATAGCGTAAGACTTGTAAGCTTCTGCGTCAAAGCCGTGGACTACAACCATTTGCGGATGATTTTCTTCATCGGAGCAAATATCCTATTTGTTTCTGCTTTAAATACCCCTTTAATAGCATTATTCACGATCAAAATGATCATTTTCTAACGAAAGAAGAAGCTCGTTTTTTATTTTTGACAAATTTGATTATCTCATAACCATGTACATAACATTTTGAGGACAATAATTTCTCTAGCTTTTCTTACGGGAGTATATGATTATATTTAACTCGGTCGATTAACACTTTAAAGCATATTCATATGTGCTTCATGACTGCCGATTTTGTATAGCAACAGCAAATTTTAAACAATCAGCCAGAAAAAAGTAACCGCTAAAACAATATTTCCGATTCTTTGAATCAAGTTTGCGAGCTTGAAGTAAACACCAATCCCAATGTACTTAACCAGCCGTCGAACAACATAACAAAACTACCGCCAGTCGCACGCACTGTCGCGTTTCGACATTCCATGATCATCATTAGAGCACAACGGCAAACTGACTAGCGAGGATCAAACCGCATTGTATATATATGGAAAGTAAAATTAGATATGTGGCTCTCACCTCTAGTAGTCGCATTGTTGTTCGTGACTTGAAATGTAGGCTGCACATTTTCTATGCAGTCACGAACATTAGTTGTTTGTAGCTTTCGTCACACACACACACACCTATATATATATATATATATATATATATATATATATATATATATATCATATACACAATTGAACAATAATTAATTGCGCGGATGGTGTTAACAATTCATTAAATCAAGTTTGCAAGTTTGAAGTAAACACCAATCCCATCGTATTTAACCAGAAAAGAAAGCAATTTGCCTGAATATCTCATTTATGGCGGAAACTGTTTGGCATATTTAATGCAGCCAAACTATGAGTGTTAGTAAATGTAACGGACTGGTCTGTACTAAAAATTAAAGAGAATCTGCTATTAATGTCGACCTCAAATATGGTGTATTGCGTAAAAAATCATTGAAACTTTGCACGTATGTTCTTCAGCCGTATCTTTTTATTTAATTACTAAATGCAATAAAAGAACTGAGTTAGCCACATCTGAAGGTATACGGATAAAAGAACTGCAGCCCGAATTTTGAAAGCAGACAAAGAATGTTGGAGCATTGAGATTTAAACTGAGGTGAATCACAGAATGGATTGGTTCCTCCCTAATTTCATACTCTACTTCAATATACATATATATATATATATATATATATATATATATATATATATATATTAATTGAAGTATTTCTTGTATTTGCGTTGGCTCACTCGAAAACGGTCGTCACTTGTTTATATGTTGGGCATGATATACAAAGTGACAAAAAAGTTAAAAGAAACAATTGTGCAACAGGGAATAGATTAATTACCTGGCTCGTGTTGTACACATAAAGTTGTTTGTATGTATTGCTTTTAATTTTAATTCTTATATTTCGGCATCCGGTTTCGGAATCCTTTTTCGGGAGGAAACACATATGACAAAAAATTTGACAATCATTAAGTCGAGAAGTAAATTTAGCCTAGACTGTTTGATTTATATTTACTGATAGACCACTTAAGGAAAACTATCGTCTTACTATGTAAGTATGTGGTATGTATGTGTCTGTATGTGTACACTCATCTAAATAAAATAGTAGTGATTTAATAACACCTACTGATGATTCACTAGATAAGGGTACGCCAAGCTTTTGTGTATGTGCTCTCGTTTGTTTTCGATTGAGTAGTAATCAGTCACGGCACGTGTACACTCAAACAAGTGAAATTTCAGTGATCTAATAACATATAGCGCTTCAATAGATAAGCGTACTCCACGCCAGTTTTTGCTAGTGCGTATGTTCAAAACTGATAAGTAACCAGTTGCTTATAATTAACTGCACATGTGTCACTCATCAAAGTGAATCTAAATTGATAAGTTTCAATCACACTTTGCACACGTCAGATCTATTTTTTGCACTTACTTTCTTAAATGAAGTATTTTCGAGTGGTATCCGAGTGTAGAAGGAGGAAAAGATATTGTGAATACCCGGTCCCAAAACTGTCACTGTATATAATTAAGAGTTGGCAAAATTAGAATAAAGGTAAAATGCTTCATTAGGATAGAAATTTTTAATAAACAAGGGTCATAATAGAAATTCCAAAATTTCCCATTGAAAGAAAAATGATAACAATAGGGCAAATAAAAGTTACCTTTTATAAAAGAAAATATAAATATTTGTTAAAAAGTTCTACAGTACATAAATAAATTAAGTTATTAGATACAATGAAATTACAAGTAGTCAATGATAATAATTAACGATAAATTAAGAGATATTTGACTACTCATCCTCGCCCTCCGTAACTTAATAGAAACCTAACATTCTTATCCCTTTACAGGAGCGAGCTTCTGATTCTGATTCGTGCAACCTTTGCTTCTTACCACGATTTAATGTTGTATTCCAAGTCGATCCTAGTGATGTTTCTATGGCTGATTAATTAATTATGTCAGTTTTCAATTTAATTTTTATTGATTCCATAATCATTTTATTCGATCTACTACGACTAGAAATTGTTATGCTTCCGGCACCATCCCAAGTATATGTTTCCTGTCCCTACTGTATGACGTACCAGATCTGATCTATTAATATGCTCATATTTGCATGGGGTTTTATGTTCCCCTCTTCTTATCTTAATTGGCACATGGTTTCACCCAAGTAAATGAGGTTACAGCAGTTACGTGGAATTTCATGCACTCCAGATTTATCTAGTGGTTCATTTTTTCTCCTTTTAGTTGGAGTCTGCTTTAAAATAGTAGGAATATTGTATTTCTATGGTACAGTTATTATTTTCCTACTTAGTTTGGAGTCAAGTATTACCATGAACAGCCGATCCTCTAATGCTTAATCTAACTTCGCATATTTCCAATTATGATTAAATTTACCTATGGCACGCATCATAGTTTCTTCTATTAGCTTCACAGAGTACCCATTATCACCGAATATTAATCACAGTCTACCTAATTCAATCTCCCTGTTTTTTATCTGCTAGTCTCAAGCTTCTCATTGTCATCGATTTTAAGTTATCAAATTTTATTCTATATGGATAATTTGACTTGATGTTAAGAAGGATATCTGAGTAATTATCCTTCCTATTAACATCTCGTAATAATTTTGTACCATTTATATGATCGATATGGAATAAAGCATTAAATAATTTTAGGAAGCGAATGTTGCACAAATCATAATCAGAAGCCTGCTCCAGTAAAAGAATAAGAACTTTGGATTGACATTAACTTACAGAGTTTGGGGATGAATAATCAAATATCTCTTATTTTATCATACAATTTCATCACTGATTAATTATGCTGGCAATACTATAACATTGCAGTCAGACATAGGAGTACTTATCATAATTAAATAGAGCTAAATAAAGTAATTGTTTTATTTCATATCTTTATTCAATAAGTATTCGTTAAATAAAATATCAGACATCAATACTATATTAAACAAATACTTTCGAAAATGGCATTTTCTGAATTTATTTAAAGGAAATTTTGTTATGTGTAAATGGGCCAATGGGGATTCAACTTGTGTAAGTCAAAACCAATTTACTTGTAAGGAATGTGTTTGAAGGACTATTTAGTTACCTCGAATTTGCGATAATTACTATAATTCTTTAATAAAGCTATGAATTTCAGCGTATAATTATTGCAATTATAAATCAATTAAAATATAGAAAATGAAGACTTGTAAATCTTGTTCCAACGTCATTTTCAGATAATCAGCTGATGGAAGGCTTAAAAAAGAAGCCCCCGGTGAAAACCCATCAATATAGAAAAAAGAAGAGTGGAAAAACTTGTTCCAACGTTATTTTCTGACAATCAGCTGATAGAAGGCTTAAAAAAGAAAGGACTAGTGAGAGCCCATCAATCAAGGAAAAAGAAGAGTGGAAAATCTTGTTCCAACGTCATTTTCAGACAATCAGCTGATGAAAGGCTTAAACAAGACGGGACAAATGAAAACCCATCAATCAAAGACAAATCAAGGAAAATCTTGTTCCAAATTCACTTTCTGACAATCCGCTGATGGAAGGCTTAAAAAAGAAGGGACTATTGAGAACCCATCAATCAAGGAAAAGCAGGAGTGGAAAATCTTGTTCCAACGTCATTTTCAGACAATCAGCTGATGGAAGGCATAAACAAAAAGGTACAAGTGAGAATCCATCAATCAAGGAAAAATCAAGGAAAATCTTGTTCCAACGTTATTTTCGAACAATCAGCTGATAGAAGGCTTAAAAAAAGGGACTAGTGAGAACCCATCAATCAAGGAAAAAAGAGTGGAAAATCTTGTTCAAACGTCATTTTCAGACAATCAGCTGATGGAAGGCTTAAAAAAGGAGGGACAAGTGATAATCCATCAATCAAGTCCAATAATCAGAGCACCTGAAAATGTACAACATTCAAGATTTTACCGACCTACGAGTGCCACCAATTGCCCCGCGCAAGAAAAAGTCGGTCAAATCCACAACAAGAAGGACAGCACCGCGCAAAGAGATTCAACATTTAATTTAAAAATATGAGTTATCAAAATCCAATCATCTACGGGATTTGCAAGTATGTATTAGGTTTTGCGAACCTAGTAACAAATTAGTTCAGTTGTGACCAGAAGGATAAATCAAAGGCAGCATGAACGGAAAGTATAATCTCATGCACATTCGTTTCGTGCTTACTGGCGACTCATCAGTAGGAGCCGGTATTACGCTCTTTAACCACTATATATTTGGTAGAAGAATGTGGAATAATAGGACGGTACAATCTCCTAGACGAATGTGTAAACCTGTAACAGTGAAGCTAACATAATCTAAAGTCAACGACAATACGACTTCAATGCTAACTCACACTATATAATATATATACCGAGTCTGTAAAGGATACTAACACTATGGCTATTGCGTTAGTAACTGATACCTTTTTTGAAATCGATGAGTACCGGATACCAACACTATGGTTTCCGAGTCGGTACATGATACCAACCTGATGGATATAAATTTATGCTAAAGTTCACCCAAATTGAGAATTACAACAATTTCCGAACACCTGTTACTCCAGTTAAACCATACACTCTGGCCTTCATCGATATCAGTTATCACATTTCGCGATAAGCATGACATCATTCAATTCAATATATTACAGTTAAATACTGTTTGTTGCGAAGAACTAATATATATGCAAGTATGAAGGCCAGAGTGTATGGTTTAACTGGAGTAACAGGTGTTCGGAAATTGTTGTAATTCTCAATTTGGGTGAACTTTAGCATAAATTTATATCCATCAGGTTGGCATCATGTACCGACTCGGAAACAATAGTGTTAGTATCCGGTACTCATCGATTTCAAAAAAGGTATCAGTTACTAACACAATAGCCATAGTGTTAGTATCCCTTACAGACTCGGTATATATATTATATAGTGTGAGTTAGCATTGAAGTCGCATTGTCGTTGACTTCAGATTATGTTAGCTTCACTATTACAGGTTTACACATTCGTCTATGAGATTGTACCGTCCTATTATTCCACATTCTTCTACCAAATATATAGTGGTTAAAGGGCGTAATACCGGCTCCTACTGATGAGTCGCCAGTAAGCACGAAACGAATGTGCACGAGATTATACTTTCGTTCATGCTGCCTTTGGTTTATCCTTCTGGTCACAACTGAACTAATTTGTTACTAGGTTCGCAAAACCTAATACATACTTGCATATATATTAGTTCTTCGCAACAAACAGTATTTAACTGTAATATATCTACGGGATTTGTTTGCTTCCCCATTTGATCATCCTATCTTTACAAAATTCCGGCTTCAGAAATTCTAAGCATTACTGATTAGTGCTTCATAACTACGAAATCAGTCTAGTAGATAAATAACAAAAATAGTAAATGTAATTTATCACGTAGACCGGGTTCATCTTAACTGGGTACACATCAGAAATAACCCGATATTCAGAGACTTAGATTTAATTCATGCAAATATACCTGTACGTGAACGAAGCCGAGAGGTTAATATAATATTCAGCAGTCCCCACTTCAGGTGAATCTTCGTAGATATGTTATTTGACACTAAATTTCAAGTAGCAATTCTTTAACTGTAAGTATAAGGCAGACACCATGTCACGTTTGGAAACTTTATTTAACTAGATTACAATAGCAGTATTTGACCGTTATATACGTTGTCAATAGAAAGTAAAATTTGTATAATACACCTTATTTTGTTCATCGATTCATTATTGTGTATTCGAATTGAAAATGTAATTGAGTGAAAAGTAGAAGAGGTGCATTCGAATATAAGTGTAGATGTACCAAATATAGCTAAATTCAAAAGAACAGATCAAGTCCCATTTGGTTAAAAAGTAAATAGGTGAAAAAAGAATAACATCAATCTTTTAGAGTTATTTATTGTATCCCAGTGAATTTTAGAATATTTATGCGATAGGATACAAACACAACTTGGTTAAAAGTTTGTAATTTTTCGTGGAAGATTAATGCAATGATTCTATAAATGGCCACCAAGTGCTCCATTATAATTATTATATAATCAAAATGTAAATCAAGTGTTTTGGCTTCTTAATAACCACTTACAGTTCGAACATAATATTCCTGCAACTTCCAATCGATAAAAATTTACAAAAAGAACCAATTCTTCTGTAAACCAAAATGTGCTACAAAGAACGATCAATACTAACACACGTCAGTGAATAAGAAACCTTAGTTTTATTAAACTTGAATTATACGGACAACAGATACGCCATTTCACACACCAGCATTATGTTAAATAATTCGATAGCATAGCAAAAGGTAAACGATAAAATATTCTAATTTTAATGTGTGGTGTAGAGTAGTCAAAATTCCACCAATAGAAAAGTAAAGATGTGTTACTCTTAAAACGTTTAGATCTTTATTCCGTTTTTAAAAGAACGTGACTGTCACAACCAGATCGCCAATTATTGTTGTAACCTCGGATTCTGGATTATGCATAGTATGAAATAAAATCTATTAATTTTTCACAACAATAGAGTATTTTTCTCTAAAAATTGTATTTCTGCACACTGCAAACTCACGCGTTACACGTCTCTACACATAAAAACTGATGACGGAATGCAGCAAAGTCTTATTAGCGCAGTCCTGAAAATAAGCGTAGACCAATGATAGAATATTTACAATAAAAAAATCACCTGCATAAAATTTTAATAAGTAAGATTTTATATATTAGTATAATTAGATATCAAACCAGAAATGGCTGATTTGTTTAGAAATAAGGTAGGTGAGCTGATTATTCAGTAACATCGTTGTGTAAATTTTGATATTTTGCATACTTACGATTCGAACTAAATTTACAAAATAAAATTGATATAATATAATATCTGACATAAACATACGTAAATCAAGCTTTATACCAAGATTATTTATAGATTAATGAAAAATACTGAATGCAACACGGAAAAACACGCTTCAAAGATCGCCCATTTAAAGAAAATTTAAAGTGACACTTCGTTCAACAAAAAACTTGGTGAATTATATTGGCGTTGTTGTGTCTAACAAAGCAAAAAAATTACAAAATGACATAAAATTTTCATATGGAAAAACGAATTATCAGCGAAACGATTGACTGGCGCCATAGACACATATTTCTCCGCCTAACTAGTTAGCGCCGGATATATTTTACGAGCTCGTGCAAAAAATTTAATCAATTTCGGAAAAATAGGTACGTATCCTCCAAGACAGACGCATTTAAGAGGAATTATTCGGAACCAATTTATACAGCTGATATTAGGAAAAGCAAAGCTAGAAGTGATTCATGTTAAAATCCAAAATCACTCAAATAATGCCAAATTAAACCAATAATTTACAGATTTTTTCCTAATAAACAATGGCTAAAATATTTTTTTACATCTCAAAATCAATTATTTAACAAATATATCAAGTTTAAAAAGAGTGAGCGATATAGTTTAACGAAATGTAGTGATTACAACTAAACGGAGTAAATTTGATGCCAAAGAAATCATAGAATATGTATGTCAGTTATTTATTTTGGCAACAGCATATAACAGTAAGTATAGTTTGAAACATATGTCATGATTTCCCCATATAATAACTGACTCTATTAGTTGTAGTAGTTTGCCATTAGACAAAAATTGTTTGCTTTAGTATATTCGTTACTCATTGTATCTGGCCTAACCATTCTGCCAATTCTTAAAAAGCAGCCGAGAACTGTTGATAATTTATATTGAAAAGGCATGAAACTGCTATAATGCAAATACTGAGCAGACTAGGTTGGTTCATCGTAAATTGTTCTACTCAATTTACTTTTAGCATCTTTCTTTATTAGTACATCTTAGAAAGGCAGACAATCATCCTTGTCATAATCTGACTTTAAACTGATATTCTTTTGTGTCCTATTGAAACACAGAAACAGTTTTCGTAATTGTGACCTATTTTTTGGACATGGAAAATATCATCAAGATACCGTTCTAATTGAGCCCATATACTTATTTCACAATTTATTGATCTGATTTCAAGATGGCCTAGGCAAATCTCACCCAACACTGCGCATAGGCAGCTGCCCATTGCCAAACCATCAATCTGTTTATGAATGATTCCATTAAAACGAAACTGTTCATCAACTTTGCATAATAAAATTAGCTTGTGTAGAGTATGACCTAACACCGGAAATGGTAATATGTTTGGGAATATCACTTGGGCTATAATATTAATTTTTCTCCAATTGGAACTTTTGCAAACAAAGCCATAACATCAGAATCCATTATCTTGTTTAACATTTATATCTTGAATTCTGCTAACAATCTCAAAAGTATCGGCATACGAATAATTACCTGGTTGTTTGCACATCCATTTGTCCAAAGCATGGAAAGGAGAATTAGGCATAGATAATCTTTGTTTTATACGACAACCCTATTTGTGTTTTTTTTTCGTCCGTAAATTCTTCATGAAGAGGATACAACTGGTTTTAGCTCCTAAGCAACGGTCTCATCAATTAAACTGACATATTTTAAGATCCTAATTTCATCCATTTCTTTGTGCACAACTATGCCTATTTTATCTGATTTACGCTCCAGACTCGTGAATTTTGTATTGTCATGTAACACATTATAAATCTTCGTTATATAGTCGAGTTGATCCATTATACCAACGCTTTGGCCTTAATCAGCGCGTAGTATCTTATTGTCAGAATTTCTGACAAAATCTCTAAGCACATTTAAAATTTGCTTCATTAATGCATGCTGTTCTACGCATTTGTACGATTTCAGATATGGAGCCTGTTTCAAACTAAATGGTGAATACATATCTGCAATTGAGCAACATATCCTTGGGATCTTCCACGCATGTTTTCCAGGCGTAGCAAATAAGATCATTATTAAATTCAATTGCAGATATTAGTTAACCATCTACGAAGCTTTATGGAAAGACAAACTGCTGCCGGATTTATGCATGCACAAAAAGATTGCTCAGGAAATGAACTTAACCTGAAATAGATGCACGCAATCAATTGGTTGTTTTCTTCATTCACAATTCCTCTACGTTCACATTTTATGGTTTGTCTGGTCTTTCAACATTTATATGTAAAGATATGCTTATTTGTATCTGATAAAATATATTTTTGGTTTTTTACATGAAATGGGTAAAATTAATTTAATTAAGGCTCGCATTCCAAAAGGATCTTTAAAAAAGATAAACAAATGAAATTAAAATATAGAATGCTTAGAACGTTATTGTGGAAAAAAGTTATTATTAGGGCAATAAGCAATTATGGTTCCCAGGACATTTGGTACGCAATTTACGCAAGTCTAAATTACGGATCAATCTAAGAAATCTTACAATGTTAGCATATTCGGAAATTGAGGACCTAACAGAAAGTGAAGCAATGTTGCGGACAAGAATCAGGTGTGTATCCTGTGTATTGGATGAGCTGTCTTTTGCAAGAATGGGAGTTCTGATAATTTTATCAGATATTATGCAGAAACGGTAAACGAAAATATTGATAATAAAAGAAAATTATATAAAATCAGGGATTTTATGATTTAAAACCGACTGATATTGATAAACGTGTCATTAATCTGTCAGAAAAATCAATCGATGGGCCGATAATATGGAATTCAACCTTCGGGTAGACATGATATTGATTTTTAAAAACCATTTGAAATTTTCTTCGAACAAATAGCCGATTTCAAACCAACAAGCTTTAATTTTAAACTGGGTTAAAGCTATTTAGGCTTCATATCTGAAATCATTCGAATGTACCGAATAGCATGCATTTAAAAAAACACTTAAATGCTTTCAAAGGTATCAGCAGAAATGCAGACATAAAGATACTACGCGCCGATTAATGCAAGAGCGTTGTTATAATGGACACCTAGACTCTATAGAAAGGAGTGAGAATGTGATATATGGCACTAAATAAATTCACGCATCTGGAGGGCAAATCAGATAAAATAGACAAAATTTAGCGCAAAATAATTAATGAAATTAGGATCATAACAAATATCAGTTTAATTGATGAAGCCGTTTCTCAGTAGCTCAAACAAATTGGATCATCCTCATTACCAATGCACGGGCTTCCAAAAGCACACAAAATAGGTTGTCCTATGAAAGCAATACTGCTAATGCTCAATTCTCCTTTCCATACTTTGGCTAAATGGTTGTTCCAGGTACTGGTAGCATTGCGCAACCTACTAGATAAATATTCGACTGCCGATTCGTTTGAGTTTGTTCGCAGAATAGTTAAAGTTAAAACAAGATTATATTGTCTTTAGATGTTACGTATTTGTTTACAAATGTTCCAATTGAAATATATTATAATCAACGCGACATATCAAAGAAAAATTACCATTTCTGGTGCTAGGTCATACTTTACACGAGCTTATATAATTATGCAAAAGAGATAAACATTTTCGCTTTAATGAAAGCATCTACAAACAGATTGATGGTGTGGCAATGGTGAACCTCCTAACCCTAGTATTGGCCAAGATTTTCTTAGGCCATTTCCAGAACACCTCATTAAAGAGTGGCATAAGCATATGAGCACAATACATACGGTATGATGATGATATATTCCTTGTCTTTAAAAACAAGTCACAAACACGAAAACTGCTTTTTGAATGATTGCGCAGTGCAATGCGACAACCCGCGAAGGCAAATCTCGGAGATCCAAAAAATCAGGAAAACTGTTTCTGTGTTGCAATAGAGCGCAAAAGAAGATGAGTTTTACGTCATAGCATACGAAATATGACACTCTGCATTTCTTAGATGTACTAAAAAATAAAGATACTAATGGTAAAATAAGTAGAGCTATTTACGATGAACCAACCTAGTCTGCACAGTATTTGCATTATAGCAGTTTCATGCCTTTTCAATATAAATTATCAACAGTTCTCGGCTGCTTTTTAAGAATTGACAGAATGGTTAGGCCAGATACAATGAGTAACGAATTTACTAAAGCAAACAATTTTTGTCTAATGGCTAACCCATACAACTAATAGAGTCAATTATTATATTGGGAAATCAAAAGTAAAATATGTATATAGATAAGCAAAACCTAATACATACTTGCATATATATTAGTTCTTCGCAACAAACAGTATTTAACACTGAAGAAAGTTGAAGCGGAATTACACGCACATGAAATACTGAAAATTTACGTGTGTAATTTAAGGAAACACGTTTGCATTTACCAACAATTAAAGAGGAACAACCGTTGATGGCAATTTCAAATATTTTTACCAGCGTGTCATGTGGAAGTTGTCGAACAACTTAAATAGAATCATTTGTCACCCATTTGACGAAAAAAATAAATCCCTAATTTTTTATGTAGTTATGTATGTAGATTTTCATCTTTCTCATAAATTAACATTTTGTAGCTCATGACATCTGTTTCAAACTATACTTACAGTTTTTTATACTTACTGTTATATGCTATCGCCAAAATAAATAACTGAATATCCCGTTTAAGGGGGACGCACTTTCCTAGACATCACAGATGAAAATGTAAGCGGAATTGACACACACACACACACTTAATACAGCTAAACTATGTGTGTCATTTAGGATATCACTTTTGCCTTTACCAACATATAAAGAGAAATAGCCGTTGATGGCAACCTCAAATTTTTTTTACCAACGAGCATTTGCAAGTTATCGATCAATTTACGTAGGCCGTTCGACTAAACTGGTAGTAGGTAAAATGAAAACACATTGCAGCTTAAACCAAATGGTGAATATTCCAGAACAGTATTATAATTTATGAAGGAGCATCAAGTCTTTAGTAAGGGGTCAATTAATAATTTATCAGTCACCATTTGCAATGGTTACAAGCACGCATGTTTCTTTTACGCAGCAAACCATTCAAAACACAAAAGATTTACTTTGTGCAGTAAAAGCGATGTATATGACTTTTGTATTAGCATAGGCAATGCCAGTTTTGTAGCAGCAACTCCGCTGAGCTTCGCAAAAATATTTTTAGTTTAACAAAACAGCTACCGTCAGTCATAATTCCTGAAGCGTTTTGACCTTTCATGGTAAAATTTAGAGCACCATGGCAAACTGACTAGCGTGTATCAAACCTCAATGCACATATAAATAAAGTAAAATTAAACATGCGGCTCTCAACTCTTGCAGTCTCGCTTAAAATTGTACTTGACTAGAAATGTTGGCTGTACAATTTTGATACAGCCACAAAAGATAATTTTTCGCAGCTTTCGTCACATCAATATAAGTTATTCAAAAAAAACATTTATTGCGTGGGTAGCGGTAATATTTATTTAGCTCAAGTTTGCATGCTTGATACACACAATAATTCCATTTTATATGAAAAGTCGCTCAACATAGCAAATACACTGTCCTTTGCAAGTACTGACGCCTTTCGTCCTTCCGTGATCCTCATAGCTCGACTGCAAACCGACTAGCGAGAATCAAACCTCAATGCGTGTAAGCGGAAAGCAGAATAAGATATGCATCTCTCACCTCTTTTAGAATCGCATATATTGTACTTAAAGGGTTATGTCGACTGCACAATTTCTATGCATTCTCGATCAGTAACTTCCTGCAGATTTCGCTTCATCTATATCAGTTATACATATAAACAATCATCGATTGCGTGGATTGTGGAAATGTTTATTTGAATCAAGTTCACGAGTTTGATAAAACACCAATGCCATTGTATTTAACTAGTCGCACAGTATAACAAATCTACCGTCAGTCACACGTACAAATGCGTTTCGATCTTCCATGTTAATCATCAGGGCAATGCGGAAAACTGACAGGCGAGGATTAAACTAAAAAGCATATATATGAAAATCAATGGGACCTGCAACTCTGTGAAGTTTAAGAGATAAGATTAAATTCCTTATTTCTAAGTCTGATGGTTGTTTCATATAAGTGTTCCACACAGTCGTTGAATTCATATGGTAGTGAATCTGGACTGCGTAGTTGTTCAAGGAAATTTTTTTTATGAGATATTCAGTACACCTATAAAGATGAAACATCTTTCCCGTCATAAGATGCTTACTATTATGATTTATAATTTATCTAACTTATCGCGCGATTAGGTTGGAATAATCGTAGAATATTACTTAATGGGAACACTTTTTCCTTCTCGTCTTTTTATTGGTCCAAAAAGATTCAAAGTTGATTAGTAGACTGAACATAGGTTGGCGTCTTCCAACTCTACGAGTATTATTATAAACCAAGCTAGCAAGAATTAGGCGCCTAGATTTGTGAATCTCCATAGTTTTTTTTCAGAAGCCCAATGAACATTTTTAAGGAAACCTACAACTTCACATACAGCCTTACCTAAATTGGATTTTATCTTTGTCGACAGTAAGTTCGAATTTTCACCATCAAGACCAGTTGATTTGTATCATTGAATATCTTCTCAATTTTTGTTGAGTTTGCTTACATCTATTTGAGGTATATTCATAATTATCCTTCCGAAAAGTTGATTAAAAAATCTACAACGGATAAGTGGATGGTTCATGTTGCATGAATATTCCATATTAATGGCAACACTTGATGTAACAACGCTATCTATATTTAATTGTTACATGATCTATTTGAGTTAACAGTGGTTGGAGGGCTGTGGGACGACATTTAACGCAACGTCTTACACTATGTTTGACATTTATGCTACTTAAATATTATCTATGCTCCACGTATTATCATCAGGTCCAGCCATACAAAAGTCAAAAGTGGCTAATGTTTCACTGTCATATAACCATAAGGAGTGAAAATAGTATATAAGTGAATTTAGACAAATTATAAGTGAGATTTACGAGAGAGAGAGAGAGAGAAAAGGAATACCTAGCTACTATGAGTAAATTTATCAAGATAACTCACAGAAATGAAGCAAACTAAACCTCTCCACAACACCATTATGGCCAAGTTAGCATTTAGGCAAGGCGAAATCAGCAATACACCTTCCTTGCGGATTTCACTGTATCACGCCATAAACAGACCAAACCTCGCAGCTAACTTTGTCCTACTAAGAAAATAAAGTTACGAAGATGATTCTACTAAACATCTGTGACAAGATCGCCACTGAGCTCGATCCGATGCCATATCGCTAAGGGTTTCTAACCAAGAATTTTGATGCGCACGAGGACCCCATCCTGGCAGATGAGTGAGTCCTATACTACCCAATTTGGATGTAAGTGACTTCAATTGTTTCTGCCATGTCAAAATCTGCCCACCTTGTTTCTTACGTCAATCTGGTGCTGAATGAGAAAACAGAAGTCTACTGGGCAATCTAAATGAGGGCATACGCACATAAATATCCAAAGTTCATTCACCATCATCGTTGCGCTTTGAGCTCAAAGTGTATCTCCGTATACTCATTGGAACCAGAGTTTCGAAGCCAATAACGTGTAGATAGGGGCGGTTCACGCAGTTCTAAAATACTTGTACGATCCTGCATTCTGGTTTCAGATACGTAACATAAATCGGTTTTTTATTTATCCAACGTAGGTGCGAGAGCTTTTTGGTTTCCAATTTGTTTCGGTGTTCGAACATTAAATGCGCTGACGTTAAAACATAAGCGACATTTCATGAATTGTAGTTAACTTGAACGATTCTCAAAATATATCAATTCAATATTGGCTCAGTGAAACGATCAACATCCACCATTTCCATAACATCTAAATGTATGTTTTTAAAATATTGAGAAGAAACAAGAGACGGAAAAGTGGCGGAAACTGAAATAAGATTATATTAGTAGCCTAAATTCACTTATCCACCATTTACGACTCAACAGGTAAGGCTACCCATTTTATCTTTCGCGACGGCTGATGCAGTATGGCTTCATTATAGTTCGTATAGATTATAGTTACATATTAGCTTAAAAAGTAGACTAGATTGCTAATTCCAAGTGGGACACAATGAGCAGTCGAACATTTAGACGAAAATATTGTCCTTTTGTACGAGTTGAAATTCTTCAAGCTAAGTTGGCCCCTGTAAATCGCCGACATTTTGCGGCACGTTTAAAGACTTCAATTTAAAAATGTGCCAAATAAATTACTCATTCGTGCGTTGCCGTTGTATCTTCATACGCTTACTTCGAATGCAGTACAAGTGGTAGCATATGCGTTTACTGGTTCTACGTAAGTTCTTTACTAATTAGTGCGGAGAATTTCAAATATACATTTGGTTATTATTGACAAGAATGCACAAGATGAAACAGAATAACATTTGGCTCATTTATACAATTTAAACTCAGTTCACATCGATAATATTGCACATTTTTTTACAAATAAATTTTGAAACTTGATTTAAATATTTGCTATCTTGACTGGCGCAAGCAAAGATTGATAACAAGTATGTTGAATGACTCTTCGACAGTTCTATTGAATAGAGACTTAACTACAATGGCACAGACATAAGATATTCAGTACGACTTTGCAACACATTATTTCCTACATCTCCGAGACAGATGTGAACACAAGTAGATCATGTAGCAATGTATAAAAGATGGTTCGTTAGCAACCAGGACCGTCTTATGTTTTGTAAGATGGATGTCGACTCGGCACATGTGCTCCTTCATTTGAAATTTATAAGCATTTGCCATGAATCGAATCAATAATATGCCAAATCATAAGCTAGTAAAGGTATACCACCGTGAGTTCAACAAAAATAAAACTGTGGACAGAGGTAAGACCTGTTATGCACAATTCAAGTGCTGCAACATCTGGCATTGTCGGTTCCCCGAGAATTAGTCAGCGTGTCTCTGATAAGTCAATGAAGATTCTCTAAACTAGGCGTCAAATGTTTACAAATTCAGCGTATATTAATAATAGTATATCTATAAGATGCTAAATTTAGCGCAGATTAAAGGTTAATCTTGAATCTTATCAACAGTGCAAGTATTCACAACGAGGTTTATTGTTTAACTTTGTTTAAAATTGTAAATGGTAGTAAAAAGTGTTTCTCGCACCATCGAATTCCATTTGCAAACAGTCTGGCGATCAAATGCAAAATGTACTATTGCCCAGTGCTTCAACTAGGGCTGTTATACTATCCTTATGGACAATAGCTTTTGAACTAAAAATAGAGCGCTGCCACTGGTTTCTTATTTAAAACTGAACTGTGCAACGTGCCGTCAGATCTACGTTTGATCAACAAATCCAGAAAATCTAGAGAATCAATCGCCTTGCTTTCAATTGTAAATCTGTTATTCAGACGACATTCGTTGAGATTATTAAGCAGTTCTCCGACGCACACACGGTGAATAATGATGATAGCCTACTATGTTTAAAAAAATCTCTTATTTAAATCAAGGTTCCGATTTTTTATTTAAATACTATCCCCATTATATATATATATATATATATATATATGGTATATATATATATATATATATATTTGGCAGTATACATCTGTTCTGTAAAGACACATTGGGGAAGGTTAGTTGGAACTTTGGATCCACCAAAAAAAGAAAAAAACTAACCGAGTTACATAAGTTAGTATATGACTGAAAATTGTGTGCAGTGTGCGGCAGGGTGGCTCATTGTTTAGAAGACCAGATTCCGAGGCAGACGTGCCCTGGTTCGAGCCCTGTCCGCGGCAAATTCTTGCCAATACGTGATGAGTTCTCAATAAGGACGAAACCGGTCTGCTGGATGAATTGCCTTTTCTACACTATACGATTCTTAGTTTATAAAGGAAAATGTATGTACTTAATGGGTCAGTTGTGTATATCAAGTTCACAACATTGATTATAGTAAAAGTATAATCTAAGCATTGCACAATGTAGAAAAGACAATTCATCTTATAGAACAGTTTCGTCCTTATTGGCATCTCTTCATGTACATTCCAGAATTTGCCACCGACAAGACACGAATCTAGGAATTGCGGCTTTGGAATTTGTGAATCTAATCACCGATCGACACTGTCGCACACTACTGACAATTTTTAGTTAAGTACTGTATAATGTTTTTGTTTTCGCCTTTCCTTCAGGTAGAGCCTATATACCATTTCTTTAAACCTAAATTTTCAACTAGCTACATCCTATCTGTCATTACATAGCAGACAACACACAATCCTTAGAAGTGGTATTGAATTGAACATTTCTATAATAAATGACCATTGGTTACGATTTATTATATAAGCACCTTTCCAATTATATATATATATATATATATATATATATATATATATATCTTTTATATAAATCCAAGAATACCATGCAATGTAGAAAAGGAAATTCTTTAAGCAGAATAGTTTCATTCTTTTTGTGAACTCTTAATGTATTGTTCATAATATGCTACCGATAGGACACGAACCCGGCACGTAGCTTGTTGTTTTTCATATAATGACAGATGTCGGATTGCTAATTGACACTCTAGATCTAAGGAGATGCAATATAGGCTCCATCTTTAGGAAAGGCTCAACGAAAAACATTAGCTAGGCAATAAATAAAAACTGTTAGTACTGTGCAACAAGGTGGCTCAGTGGTTAGAATCCCAGATTACAAAGCAAACATGCTCAGGTTTGTGTAATTTCGGCGGCAAATCCTCAACATTACATGATCTACTGGATGAATTGCCCTTTATACATTACATATAATGCCTAGTTTTACAGCCAGTTTATATATATATATATATATTATATATATATATATATATATATATATATAGTTATTATATATATATATTCGTTGTACCCCTTCCCATGCAAAACAAAAAGAAATTTTATCAGATAGAAGAAACGCTTAAAACGAACATTGGTTAAAAGGGAGGACATTGTTAGGAGCTGATTTCGACTATTTTATAACATCTAAGAATTGTATAGTGTACACTATACAATTCTTAGTTTATACTGACATATGTAAGTAATTAATGGGTCAGGTGTTTATATCAAGACCGCAACCTTGATTATAATAAAAGAACAAACGCTTCTTTCTCATTATCTCCTCAAGTACCTTCTAATGAACATAACTTCATATATAAATTGGAAGGCAGAACAAGATATAAATATGTAAACATAGAGGGAGTGTGAAAAAGGAAACAAATCAATTGCTGTGCGTCACCTCCAGTTTAAGGTCAATGCCTGGACATGCATAAATCCGTCTGCAATTTGTTTATCCACAAGGTTTTGTATGTGGCTAGCTCCGTTTTTGTAATTTCATTTAGTAACTATTTTGATTGCTACGTCTAGAGATCATACGTGCAATGTTTCGACGATGTGTTGAGTAAAACCAGGCGTTCAAGTTTCAATGCTCTCTCATTCGAGTAATTAACTGTCTGGTCGACCGGCCTACGTAAGTTGATCGACAACTTGCGCATGTATATTGGTTAATAATATTTGATGTTGACATTAATGGCTGTTTCTCGTTAATTGCTGATAAAGGCAAGTGTGTTACCTTAAATAACACTCGTAATTTAGCTGCATAAAATGTGCGTATTAGTGCCGCCTCAACTTTCTTTTGTGCCATTCGGGAAACTGCATCCCCTTAAATGGGATGTTCAGGTAGACTGTTTTCCTCTCTGGCCCGTAATGAGTCTGTTTCTGTTTAATTTCTCTTTTAATAATTGATTCAATTAATGTCTAGGATAGCTATAAAATCATTAAATCGTTAATTGATTTATCCTATTCCTTTTCTTTTGAATCTTGACTAACCAACCTGTCAATTCTTGAAAAGCAGCCACGAACTGTTAATAATGTATATTGAAACGGCACAAAACTGTCGTAATGCAAATACTTTGCAGACCATGTTTGTTTATGTTAAATTGTTCTGTTTAATTTACCATTAGTTTCTTTCTTTAATAGTACATCTAGGAAAGGCAGACGATCTCGTGCTCTGACGTGAAGTCGATATTATTATGTGCTTTGTCGAAACTTTGAAGCAATGTTCGTGTTTGTGACATACAAAAAATGTTGTCCTATGAGGTCAATTTTGTCAATGGTAAATTCACAGTTTAATGCACTAGCTAAATGGCTAGTTCGTATACTTCAACCATTACGTCGATTCGTCCTAGTCCAATGGATTCTCCATTCTATCAGAACGATCTCTCACGAAGTTGATGAAAGGACTTCTCTTTCTCAACTCCCTTCTCCCCTATGGTTATATACTTTGCTAGTCACAATTACATTCAACTTTACATATACTACTTTTGATTTGTACCTCATCATTTTAACTGTTTTGCCTGTTGGTCTTTGGTGTCAAATAAATTTATGTGTATTATTATGGTACGTGGATGATATATTTCTAGTTCCTAAAAACAGGTCACAATCACGAACACTACTTCAAATTTTCAACAAAGCACATGAGAATATCGGCTTCAAGTCAGAGCACGAGAAAGATGATCGTCTGCCTTTCCTAGATGTACTATTAAAGAAAGAAACTAATAGTAAATTAAACAGAACAATTTAACATAAGCAAACATAGTCTGCACAGTATTTGCATTTACGTCAGTTTTGTGCCGTTTCAATATAAATTATTAACAGTTCGTGGCTGCCTTTCAAGAATTGACAGGTTGGTTAGTCAAGATTCAAAAGAAAAGGAATAGGATAACGCAATTAACGATTTAATGATTTTATAGCTATCCTAGACATTAATTGAATCAATTATTGAAAGAGAAATTAAACAGAAACAGACTCATTACGGGCCAGAGAGGAAAACAGTCTACCTGAACATCCCATTTAAGGGGATGCAGTTTCCGGAATGGCACAAAAGAAAGTTGAGGCGGCACTAATACGTACATTTAATGCAGCTAAATTACGAGTGTTATTTAAGGTAACACACTTGCCTTTATCAGCAATTAACGAGAAACAGCCATTAATGTCAACATCAAATATTATTTACCAATATACATGCGCAAGTTGTCGATCAACTTACGTAGGCCGGTCGACCAGACAGTTAATTACTCGAATGAGAGAACATTGAAACTTAAACGCCTGGTTTTACTCAACACATCGTCGAAACATTGCACGTATGATCTCCAGACGTAGCAATCAAAATAGTTACTAAATGAAATTAAAAAAAACGGAGCTAGCCACATACAAAGCCTCATGGATAAACAAATTGCAGACGGATTTATGCATGTCCAGGCATTGAGCTTAAACTGGAGTTGACGCACGCAATTCATTGGTTTCCTTTTTCACACTTCCTCTATGTTCACATATTTATATCTCGTTTTGCCTTCCAATTTATATATGAAGTTATGTTCATTAGAAGATACTTGAGGAGATAATGAGAAAGAAGCGTTTCTTCTATCTGATAAAATTTCTTTTTGTTTTTGCACATAGGAAGGGTACAATGAATATATATATATATATATATATATATATATATATATATATATATATATATATATATATATATATATATATATATATATATACTAAACTTGGTAGTAGAAAACTTTATTAAATCTATCTGTTCAGAACCGTTCAATTGTCAAACAAATTTTCCGTTCACTGACATTACCATGGGGCTTTGTAAACCCGTTTTATATTTGCATAGCTTATTTACATATATTCTGTTGTCAACGTTTCGGATTGAAATTTTTTGTGTAACTCTTTTAATGCTGCCTATTTATGTACCCATAAAAGATTGTTTGTTCATACCTCCAGTAGAACCAGTTGGCAAGATGGAGCGAAATCGCTACTGCGTAATTTAAATGTGTTGCTTAAATATTCTCATCGGATAATAATTTGTTGTGTATCTTAATATTCTCATATGAGTAATACATACAATAATAATTCAATACAGTCTTGGTCGTCACGCAGAATAAATAGGATAACCTCATCTACTGTTTCATGCAGAATGGACAAGAAAAATTATGCTCCTGAGACACACATTTCCAATTCTGCCTATTTCCCTATAAATTTTACTTCTTCTCAATCTTACAAAAAAACTTATACATGCTACAAATATGGTTGACGCTAATTAGCGTCGTATTACAAAACGGAAAGTATCTGAGGTATATAATCATTCATTAAACCTAAGGCTCATATATTGTTCAAACATTGAAAGAAACTGAGCAGCAGGAATCCATAACTCGTATGTTAAATATATTAGAAATCTGTGTATTTTGCGTATCCTAAACTAGAATCCTGGATCCTATGAGTATTTCTGAACATGGTGCATCATCTTTTTATACGCGTTATTGGCTAAGAACATCTGATAGAGAAGAATTCGCTCAGGCAGGACAATTGTGGTCAGTTTTGTTCTCAGTTCATGCGCTAAGTCTTCTCTTATTATATAGATCCCTGTAAACAGCTGACATTTTACAGCACACAAGAAAAATTCACAAAAACCAATGCTGAAACGTAAATCGAAGTATAAATTACTTTTTATCGGCTTACGATCTTGCACCAAGTAGCACATACAACTGCAATAACGCTTTCTTTTCGAAATAAATACACTAATTACGTCGAGAATTTTGTATTTTCCAATGCCGCGTTTTGCGTACGCGGGTAGTGACTTTGCACGGACAGTTACACAAAGATCCGATTGATCACAATTTTCAATTCCGATCGGGCTGAGTTTGTATTCGTCCCAAAGGAAATGCGGTTCTGTCACATCTTTGTTTACTGGCTACGTTTCGGGGGATTTCAGTTCCGAAACATAGCCAGTAAACAAAGATGTGATATATCCGCATTTACATTAGGACGAATACAAACTCAGCCCGATCAAAGACAAAACGAAATTGGAAATTGTGATCAATCGGATCTTTGTGTAACTGTCCGTGCAAAGCTACTACCCGCGTACGCAAAACGCGGCATTGGAAAATATGAAGCTGGCACTCCGTAATCAAATTTCAAAAAATATTTGAGAATTTTGTATGTAACCTTGGTTATGGACGACATGAATGCTCAGATTAGACGCAGAAGCGACGCAGAAATTTAATTGGATAGGAGATACTCATTAATCTGAATGCGTTTCAATAATGATCAATGCTTGTGTGGTAGCTATTCAGAGCATAGAATTTACCTGATAGACATAGGATAAGGCGTAGTTGCGCACGGCTTCAAAGCAGTTTTATATTCAAATAGACCATACACCAATTAGTTATAAATTGTGTAGTTGTATCAAGGTCTTCAGACGTCCTTTGGCACATGTCCACTCGGAACAAGCTTTCGAACGTTTTAGATTCAAACTAATGTTCGATAAAGCTAATTAAGCATAAGCCTCAAAAGGGTGTAGCAAGCTCAGATAGTCGTATTTCATAAATATAGATTTTTTTAAAAATCAAAATTAACTGATCCTGATGTGATTAAATCTAAAATACTGTGGATAGAAAAGGATCCCCTATGAACGTTTCAGTATGTGCATTTTATGGAATGTCATTGAGTATCTGATACGTCTGAAACGCACTGACGCGTTTCGACCTTCCATGATCATCACCAGTGTACGACGAAAAACTGACTATCGAGGATCAAACCGCATATCTAAATTTGATTTCCATATATATTCAATGCGGTTTGATCCTCGATAGTCAGTTTGCTGTCGTACTCTGATGATGATCATGGAAGGTTGAAACGCGCCAGTGCGTTGCGGCTGGCAGCAGTTTTGTTATGTTTTTCGACGACTGGTTAAATACAATTAGATTAGTGTTTACCTCAAGCTCGCAAACTTGATTTACAGAAGCATGCATATACAGAGAGATATAGTTCTCCAGCACAATCGAGTCCATTGAGACCTATGTCAATAAGGAAAAATAAACTAGGCCTTCAAACTAAATTCTGTTTGCCGAGAGATTCCCACATATTGTCAATTATCAAATTATCTTTTATTTAGTGTAAGTACGAAGCGACCTTATCGAATGGCAATATCCCGAATAATAGTATCCGTCTACCTACTTCGATCAGACTAAGGCTAATGGCATGATTGAAAAGTCTGATACCGTTGCAATACTATTTAAAGCGATGGACCATCTTCCATCTTCCGTGTTTCCTGCGCAGTCGAACTGATTGAACAAAGAAATTACCGACCATACTAAGAATACCTGAACACCACTCATTTCTAAAGGCGAAACCTGAAAGCTTCGAAGCTGGCACGTACATGTTCACGACTCCGATACTTTCGTAGAGCCTAGCATAACCCGAAGTATAATTTGTAGCTCTTCAAGCGAATTTGGATTTCGCTGCAACACTGGATAGCAGAAGTGTAATACAACATCTGGCTGTATCATTCCCACATTGTAATGGGGGAAGAATGACCTTATCCCGCGCGCTAGGCCCGAAAAAATATTTTGGTGCTAAAATAAATTCCGATATACTGGAGACAAGCAGTGTGAATACCTCGATTATGCAGCCTAGCAGTAGTTAAAGACGGGATAGCTCGCTAGACAGGAGACAA
The DNA here is from genome assembly GCA_029291075.1 of Eudiplozoon nipponicum. Lineage (NCBI taxonomy): Eukaryota > Metazoa > Platyhelminthes > Monogenea > Mazocraeidea > Diplozoidae > Eudiplozoon > Eudiplozoon nipponicum. The sequence continues at coordinate 82,236 of JAQBSW010001933.1, read as the reverse complement.
TAGATTAACTATCTATGAGTTTAAGCATCATACGAGGACAAGCAATGACTCTGAAAGTATATCGTAGTATTTTGGTGGGTTCGGCCCCAGTACAAAAAAGTAGCGCCGCTAGTTAATTTCCTCGTATTTATTTAAAGGAACTCGTGCATGTGAACACGGCCTTGCAATATTTTCAAATTCGGAACAGAGAGGTCCATCAAACCCTAACATACAACTGATTGAATGTTTCAGTTAGATTTATTCACGCTCTCGATTTGGCAAAGATATTGTTCTTGCTACAGATTTGCATAGTTTCCAATAAAGAAGCCTCTATTTAAGGCCCATCTTCAGTGGCTTGATTGCACTTATTTAAAAGTGGTCAATAAAAGAACAAAGGATCGTCCACCCCCAAACATAGATGAATGCTCTTTATTCAATCTTCCTACCATCCAAGACCGATGAGCACCGTCTGCCCGTTGGTTTCTCTTCAATCTCCTTCCTGTAAGCCGATAAAAGCTAAAGAGCACTATATCTCAGGAACAACTGGTATTTTAAAGGCACCAATAACAGCTTTTGGTCATTTCGCTGTTAATGAAAGCATCGACAATAAGTATAAGTCAAAAGCTTAATTTAGGTTGGCAAAATCTATTATAGACACTTGCAGACAGTGTCAAAAAAGAAATACACACCAACCAACGACTGTGACAACCTGATAAGCATGCGTCCCGCTTCTTTCAATCAATAGGTTGATTTATTGTAACTATGCAGACAATATTTTATTGCTATTCAACAACCACCCTTTTCCCATGCCGCTTTGAATCAATTGGCGGCCATCGTTCCGAATTTCGGTATTAAATTCTCGTCTTCGAAATGTATGATGTTGCTGCATGATCACCTAAAATTCGCATAAACTCACAGACTTCAAGTTGAGGATCTGAAAGTAATTGACTGGTTATGATATTTTGTAGCTGTATCGAAACTCAGGGAAAATTGGTAACGAGAGGAATTACACGAATTGGTAAGGCCAGAGTAGCCTTCTCAAACCCTCCTCGTTTATGTAAAGATTATTTTCCTTAGCATAAAATGGCGTATGTATAATGTAACTATATGTGCAGTTTCGTCATACGTTAGATAGACTTAAGCATTTAGAGGCGAAGAATTTGTGCGCAAACAAGAGCACGGCTACATATGTCAGAGAAGCATAGTCCATATAGGTTATCAATGATTAGTAACCAACGCTGACATCTGTATATGCATTTTCGAACCCAGCAATAAGTACCCCTTATTAAACAGCCAAATAAAGCACCACTAATGGCACTGGATCTGTCACGTTTTATGTACGGCCTTATTTTACTGCTCAGTAAAGCAATATTTTCTCAGCCAGCGCCGCATTGGCATAAGACAGTCTACAGATTTTTAGATTGAAATAACTGTTTAAGTAAATCACAAATAAATTGACCAGTATAGGACAACTTACACCATCAGAATGGGGTTCACGCACTCATCATAACACTTGGTTGCAGCTCTACGGTATATGGTTATAAACCTTGCTCAGTTGCGAACTGTTGCAGCTTCTTTGTAGTCATCTTCAATTTCTTACGAAAGGTTGGCAAGGTTAACAACGATGTTTTCCATGAAGCGATACAATTAAAACCCAAAGGAAACAGTACGGTCTACATGGCTATTCCTTGCCTGACGTATACTATGCTATGTGCTATATGGAGGTCTAGGTGGGTCCATTTGTGCTTATTTCTAAAGGTCACTCAATCTAAGCCAGATCCACCAATTCTTAAATCATTTATTTTTAGTGTTTAATTGTAAATGTTTTATCATAATTTATTTTCTTTATTTTTGTCTAGTTATGCAATCGAGAAGCTTAAGATTTTATGATGGTGATGATCCTGACATTTCTAAGTTTCACATACGACAATATACTTCATCTAGCCAGGAAATATCACACAAACGTGACAATCGAAACTATCAATTCTTTAAAAATTATGAAACACGAACTAGTGATTTTTATGAAAAAACAGTCATGCAAATATCATCATGATATAATTTATTTATTTCTTCCTAAGTACGAAAAACCAGAGCAGAATGAAAAGTGTCCAAAGAATTCAAGACGATATTGCCTAGATGCGAAATTAACTTAATCAAGTTCTTTCAGTATACATAAAAATATATAACTTAAAACTAGTTCAATCAAAGAAAACACATTTTCAATTAATCTATTTTATTTTACCATTTAAAACATGCTTCAGTGGCAGAAGAATGGTTATAGAAAAATTAAGCACACATCACTAATAAAAAAGTAATCAGTTCATGCTCTCCAATTATGTTTTCCCCACAGTTTTTGCAGCTTTTGTGCCATAGTAAAAACCCAGTTGAAAAATTCAATTTTATTATGAAGTAATCATTTCCATTAACTCCCAATAGATCTCAAGTTGAACTAAGTTATCTCATCTTCGTCATATTGCTAAATTCTCTAGTCAAAGCTTATAAATCTTTCACAAAAATCATGTAATATTACATATTTATATGCCATAGCATTCTGTCAAAATATTCATGAAATTTACTTTAATCAAGGTTGCGATATTGATATAAACACCTGTCCCATTATGTGCATACATTTGTCAGAATAAACTAAGCATTGTATAATTTAGAAAAGGAAATTCATCCAGTAGACCGTTTTAGTCCTTATTGGGAACTAATCACATAGTGTCCAGAATTTGTCGCAGACAATACACGATAAGTTCCCAATAAGGAAACAACAGTATACTAGATAAATTGCCTATTCCATATTATACAATGCTTAGTTTATTCTGACAAATGTGTTTAAACCAGGATCGCATCCTTGATTAAAGTAATCGGTATCACCGCCCGCGCAACCAATGTTCATAAAATGACTAGAAATTTTCAAATCTGTAAGACAATAGAAACATTGTTAATATATTTCAAGTAACTATTTTGTCATAAATTAGTTTAATTTTGCATAAACATTCCCATTAATTTCAGCTCATTCAGTAGAGATTACAGAACAAATAATTGGCAAACCCTATGTAAAGAAAAGGTAAAATAGGATTCTTAACTGACGCGTGTTACAGCGCTAGAATTAAATTTTAACAAGAAATATATGAATGTAAGAAGGGTTTCTCACTCACTTCTATGTAGAATAGTAAGTCTACAAATACCCAAGAAATTTATTATATTATTATTATATTTATTTTATAATGCACTAAATGTATAGCACTGAATGTTAGACTTACAATAGTTACTGTAGCCTTTATTTATTTACTCAAACGTAAAATTGATGGAAAATTAGGCAGATCAGTTTCTAACAAGAAATATTTGACAGTGCAATATCCACATTTCAACAGCTAATACCCATTGAAATGGCAAAAAGGATTGATTAAGACCTTATGTGAAAGGAAAATGCACAATTTGTACAAATTCTTAGCAAGACGAATTTCTATCGTGAAGCAAAAAAATAAAATAAAATGCATGTTTATTTACAGAATTAATTTAAATAAGGTTCCGTTAAAAACAGGGTACATCCACTAGTTCATGATAGATCTTACTATCCATTGTAAAGTTCAACAAAAACGCAAGCTAATGACATCTCCACGTATTTTCATTTCAATTTCTAGTTGTACAAGCTTCCCATTCATTCCAACCAGCGCGGTAATATTTAGACCTGAAAATATAAGTTAGTTTACTCACTTCTTGTAACCAAGATTTATAGCAATTTCGCAAGCAGATGCGCCAGAAACATCTTGCCAACCATAAAAAACAATATTTTCTTCTGTTAATTTCGGTTTCTCAACACTAAATTGTTGTACAAATTCCTCGTTTCCACAAGACAAAGATTTTTTCAAGTCCCGAACTGAAGTAAAATTAAAGAAACCTACGTGGTATATTAATTGCCCCAGGAATACTACCAGTTTTTTCCACATCCTTTGGATTGCGTACATCAAATATGTAACATTTGTTGCATTCAATCAATGATTTTAATTCATCTTTGGAAAGAGCCACATTATGTGGTATCGGTTCGGTTTTACAATCAACCAACTTGGGTATAACGTCTCCGTTGTTTGCTGAAATGTTTATGAAAACACCCACCTGTTTGAACATAACGCGCTGTATTAGTCAGCGTGATTTGTTTCCGAAACGCACAAACCACAAACGCGCGACGCAAAAGCATAACGAAAATAAGAATAAGAAATAAGTTCGCGCAAATCTCAGGCAAATTTAAAAAAGGGCGCGATTCAATATTGTTCTAATAATAAATATATATGCAAAAAAGTTGAAAACCATAAGAAATATTTTAGATAAAATCTGAAATAATTTTGTCTGTTGTTTTCATGTATATTTAAAAATTATTTAAGTATTGTTTTTGTATCTAATAACTTACTGCATTCGCATATTTGAAAATAAGTCAGCAGTTCGTTAAAACATTTTGAACTTTTGACGACCCTATTTTTAAACTTAATTATTTATAAATTAATGCCTATATGTTTTTAATTTCAGAATAATTCATTTATGCAAGTCCTAAACGGGGTTGCTCGTGCAATATCCACTCGTTTGCCTTTTCGTAGAATGTCCATGTACACTCGAAATGAGTTTGGCCAACGCGGCACTGAATCGTATAGACTTTTCCTTTGTAAGTATTGTTTATATTTCATAGTTTAAATTAAATTGTCTTTCACGCATTAATATTTCTACGCCTAATGTATGCTTCGAATAAAAATATGCAAAACTACTTTACTTTTCCAGGTTGTGTGCTACATACATTTTTAATGCTGAGATAAAGTTGAGAATATATGCATGCCTTGTCTGGATGAGTGTTTTGATATAGTACATTTTTGTGGGCAAAGTATGTTTGAATGATACAACAACTGTTTCGACGATGAGTATATGGGCTTTACACTACACTAGCTGAATGGATTAGTGCAATTATGACCAGAAGGATAAGCCAAAGACAGCATAAACGAAAATTATAATCTCGTGCACATTCGTTTCGTACTTACTGGCGACTCATCGGTAGGAGCCGGTATTACGCCCTTTTGCTCACTATATATTTAGGTGAGGAATATGGGTATGGGGCGTAATACAGGCTTCTACTAGTACGAAACGAATGCGCACGATATTATACTTTCCGTTCATGCTGTCTTTGGTTTATCCTTCTGGTCATAATTGAACTAATTTGATACTAGGCGCGCAATATCTAATACACAAAATATATATATATATATATATATATATATATATATACATATATATATATATATATATATATATATATATATATATATTAGTTCGCCATGAAAAGTATCTAGCATAAGGACTTTTTCTTGAATTTCACTATACTAAGAGTTGCATATTTCCATTTCTGTGGACTATTTTCAAATTTTGTTATCGACCATAGAGGGTAAAACCCCAATATTTAATCAGTCATATTTAGTCAGCTGCATGTATAATAACTGATATCTGTATATAGTAATAGATGTTTGATAAAGTGCGGTACTTTAATATTGTTGAATTCAATTGTGAAGAAAAATTTCGGGCGCTGCAATGTCGATTTAGACTAGAAAAGTTGTTTGTTTCATTTAATTAGGAGTTTTATCTTGACCTGATTGACTGGATAGATGAGGTTCTTCCAGCTGACTGGCACAATGAAATTTAATGATAAATTTATTTAGCAATAGATTTCAATTGACTAGGTAAGAATCTACTAGAGTAAAGCTTAAGATGAGTCAAACTATCAGTGTAATTGGAATGATTTGCTTCATACATTAGCCATCAGATTTTTACCCGTAATTTTCGAGTTTCTGATAGGTAGCTGAAATAAAATGAGGAGATTTATTAGAGCAAATTATGGAGAAATAATATACATTTATAAGCAGTAGACACTAATATTGAATAGTTAGTATTAAAATGCCCATGTGTGACGTTATGAGTCTAAAGCGAGTGGCTCAACTTGTACGCTAGGCTGGAAGAAACTTATTGATCTGAAACTTTTGAAAAGCCTAGAGATAATGAATCAAAAAAGAGGTATAACATGTGAAGGAGGTATCTGTTGTGCTTCCAGTCGGTTCTCGCATAAGTATTTGTTGTAGAAGTATATGTAAACCGCCTTCTGGAACTCGTGCTGATGTAGGAATTCAGTTCCCGTGGGTTGTGCGTTAAATACATTTGTGACTTTGGAAAAGATTTTTTTTAAATATATTTGAAGTATTATTGAATTGAATTGAAGAGTTGCTGATTCGTGTGACGTAGGGTTGACTCGAATGAGCGAAATTTGACAGTTAAAGGCAAATTGAGACAGTATGAATGAAAGAGATGACTCGTAATTGTCAGGTTAATCATAACGGGAGAAGATTTGCAAGAAGCAGGTGCTCTCGATGGTTTTAAAAAATAGTAGAGGCTTCAAAATTTGAGAAGCAATCTGTTGAATGGCGTAATAGAAAACTATATTTAGAGGGCAATAGCATTCGCTAGCATAGGAGACGATAGGTAGGGCATAGGCTTTGAATGCGAGTTGCAAAGTAGGATTTGTTTTAAAGCGGATCAAACGGACTCATTTGAAAAGTTTGGAAGCAATTAGATTAAGATGTGGGGGGATCTAATGATTTAGAAAAATAGATGCCAAAGCATTTGACCGAGCAAATCATTTCAATATCAAGGGGTCGGAGGTGTGTTCCATCAAATGAGTCTTATCGGGATTTCATTTTAGACCGGTTCCGCTAAGTTGAGATTGTAACGAAGATAATGGAGGATTGACTGGTAGTGAAGAAGAGTTGGGGGAGATTAAATTGCTGAATTATATTGTCATGTCATCTGGATATTTAAACAGCTTGAACGTGTTGTCCGCAACCTGATCCCGTGCGAGTGTTTTGTTGAATAGTATAGAGCCAGGTACTGAACACTTATGGACTGCAGATCGAGTGAGGAATGACCTCGAGTGACCATTCCGACTTAAATCTGTGTAACAGTTTCGAAGGTAGAAGCCGCCGTAAATACAATTGCTATAGAATGCTAATTCAATTTTCGAGAACGATACTGAATCGAAAACCTTGGAGAGGAGTGTGCATTCATGACCTTGGGAAATGTAAGAGTAATAATGGTTAAGAGCACTAAGTTGATGGAAGAAGAACGCCCATTTAATAAATCATGTTGGTCATCAAGGAGGCAGAAACTATCTCGCGACTTAATGAAAGGGTAGAATAAGTTATATATGATACTGTCGAAGATTTTATTGGAAGCAGGGACAATAGCTATTGGGTGGAGATCTTTGAATGAGGAGATCGAATGTGCCATTTTTTAGATAGGAGAGATCGAGTTGAACCACACCGGCAGACGTGCTCAGGTTCGATGCCTATCCGTGGCAAATTCTGGCCAATACGTGATGAATTCCCAATAAGGACGAAACCGATCTACTGGATGAATTGCCTTTTATACACCATACAATCCTTAGTTTATACTGACAAATGTTTATAACAAGATCGAAACTTTGATTTATTTAATTAATTGGTGCTTGTTATTATATAAAATATTGTTTTAAGTATAGGCCAATAATTTTAGTGTGTCTACCAAGCTAATAAGCATCATGGCAATGATTTTGGATAAGTCTATTCGGTGTTTATATTTCATGGATTGCATGGTGTCCTCTATAATAGTTCCTAATATATTTTTGAGTTTAATATAGTTAGGTATATGCACTGTGGTAACAATAGTGAAATGTTACCAATAATATTTTACTTGGTGACAGCGGTCACCTCACCCCACATTTAAAATTATCAAAATACAAATCGAAAAAAAGAATTGTTTGTTAGTTGGATAATATTCCTTCAAATGTATTTAGATTTCACTTATAACACTGGGTTTGTTAAACCAGATAAAAATCTTATGGCTTCCATTGTATTGGTAATATTTATATCTTTAGGCAATTAACTAAACAGCGATTTATGTAGCGTCATTTTCCGTCTTTCCAGACTAGTGTTATATGGAACTCAGTGGTTCACAGATTGCTGTTGAAAAATGTTTGCCAAAATCGTAAGTATTAAACAAGCATTTTACGCATATTTTTGTTACGTTAAATTCTACAATGAGTTATAGAATAACATTGGTATCATCAATGACCTCCGATGAGGATGATCAATTCGTCATTACTTAATTTTTATAAATGTAATTCGGAACTGTACTGTCCCGCACTTTGAGGATGAAGGCGTCTAAGTTTGCCAAGATGCTTGATAATTACATCTGCATTTATGTCCATATATATTGTATTTCGCGTCATAATTTAGTACGCAGAACAAAACTCATACTGGACAAATGAATTAATACACAAAATTAACGATTTAGGAAATCCAATGCGTCACGAGGCAAATTACAAAACAGTTTCCTTTTAAATAAAAAAATAAATAATTAGCAACATTAGATGCTTTTTCTGAGTTAGATGCCTGTCGTAATGCTGTAATCAGTGTTGAACTGTGTGTATTTATCCGACCTTTTCTCAACCATAATTCTGCCAGTGAACACGTTGATGTAGTTTTTTATGATTTGATATATAAGTTAATCTCAACTATGTGAAAGATACATTGCGGTTATATGAAATTGATGGCGATCTATAAATTGTCCGCCATGTTCATTTTAGCGGTAAATTTCCTAGATACGGTTATTTTTGTTAATTAAGATTCTGAGCCTAAGATGATGTTAAATTTTGCACAGCTAATTGCGGTAAACGAATTTTCCTATCTTGAATGTCTCCACCTACCCACTGGTTTCCAAATCTTTTGTTTCTTAGCCGTATTTCAAGTGCTCATTGATACTAAAACATGCGAGCTGACTGACTACAACTGCCATCACGAAAACATTTACGAATGCTCGCAACGTTTGGGTGTTTATCTTTCAGCTGAGCTGTCTTCAGTTATATTTTATGCTATTTTCTAATTGTCTGCTAGCTACGCAATTGGTCTGAAATTTTTTGCTGTTTATTTTTTTAGCTAACGCGGATGGCCCAGTTTCATCATTCCACGACATTCCATTATATGATAATATTGAGAATGATATCTTCAATATGATAGTTGAGATACCACGATGGACCAACGCGAAAATGGAAATATGTAAAGAGGAATTCTTAAACCCCATCAAGCAAGATATAAAAAATGGGAAATTACGATACGTTGACAATGTGTTTCCCCACAAAGGATATATTTGGAATTACGGAGCTTTTCCGCAAACGTGGGAAGATCCTAATCATGTTGATGAGAATACGAAGTCCAAAGGAGATAACGATCCCATTGACGTTTGTGAAATTGGATCCTCAATTCTTGAACGTGGCACTGTTGTTCCAGTCAAAGTTCTTGGAATACTAGCAATGATTGACGAAGGCAAGCCTTTGAAAATAACAAAATATCTAACATTGAATATTATTTAGGCCTGTTATTTTAAAATCATCGTAAATTATAATTTTGTTAAATTAAGAGCTAATACATGTCTTACATTGTAAATTTTATTTTCTTCGCCTATTCACATTTTTAGGTGAAACTGACTGGAAGGTTTTTGTCATTAATACGAATGATCCTTTGGCCGATAAACTTAATGGTGTGCTGTTCTCTTATTTAATAGTATTTCTTTTCTAGATATCGAAGACATTAAGAGTCTTATGCCTGGTTTTCTCGAAGCTTCCGTAGATTGGTTTAGAAACTACAAAGTTCCAGCTGGTAAGCCGAAAAATCAGTTTGCATTCAACGATGAAGTACAAAATAAGGTAATTTTTAAAGCTTGTATATTACTTTATTATTTGATTATGTTATGATGCCCTGTTGTCTAACACATTAGCTCAAATCGAACCGAAGTTCAGTTAAGCTTATAATAATAAAAAGAATAGCTATATTTATTTTAAAAAATGTGAATTGGGAGTACGTATGCTTTGTTAGAAAAAATAAAAACGAAGTTATTTATAATTTTAAAATCAAATTATTTCTTTGTGTTCTATGAATACATCAGTTGAGCAATTGACTATACTATTGGCTTGTAATGTCCGTAACTAATTATCCTACACATAGAATGGTTAAAGTGAATATGTTGACTTTCGTTTCTCGCTGGTTTCATCAGTGAATCTCAAGATGAAGCAAAAATTTAGCAAAACCATACTAGTATCCACAATAATGCTATTTTCTAGGTTAACGCCATTTAGTATATAGTAAAGTATTGGTATTTTCTCGTGTATTGTCAAACTGAATAAACTCCGCTAAGAATAGGTGACCTTAATTCAATGCCGCGTTTTGCGTACGCAGGTAATAGTTGTACACGGGCAGTTACACAAAGATGTGATAGAACCGCATTTCCAGTTGAAAAAAAGAAGAATTCAACCCGATCAAAGACAAAACAAAATCGGAAAGTGTGAAGAATCGGATCTTTGTGTAACTGCCCGTGTACAACTATTACCCGCGTACGCAAAACGCGGCATCGAATTAATTGAATTGTACACACCGCAACCAAATTTCAAAAAATAGGTGACCTTGTGTTTATTTATAATTCATACGCAAGATGATTATTTAGAATAGATAGATAGATGAAACATAAGCTGTTAACTTATGATGTATCGCTCATTATATAGATTAGGTGTTTTCTGAGGTCTGTTAGGTGGCACACAACGTTGATAATTATGTCGGTAATAAACTTAATATTTCATTTCAAAAATGTTTCATATTCATGTATTTCTCTGCAGGAATTCGCCTTGAGGATTATAAAGGAAACAAATGAACAGTGGAAGAAGCTCATTTCCGGTGAGCAGCCGTGTGAAACAACTAGCAAGTAAGTATGCTTTTTACTGTAAAATTAGTATGGAAATATTATGTGATCACATTACTTGATTGACAACTCAAATTCCACAAGTCGGGCTCAGTAACCCATCTTTATCACAAACAACAATACCACAGTTTCTAATAACTGTTATAAAACAATGAGAGAAAAAAGTAATATTAACCAAAACTTAAAATAAAAATATTTTTTATGTATTAGAAAATTAAGACATAATAATAATTAACAAATGCATAATCAATGAAGAGTGATTTTTTAGATGAAGATATTAACCTAGCTGGCACACATGAATGAGACAGCCTAGACCTCTTCTCAAAACAAGTATGGTCAAGGCGTCGTGGGCATTACAACTTCCTTTCTGTTTTTGCGGTAGCGCTTCTTAAACACGTCCATACCTTGCGATTAATTATAATAACAATGTTAAAAAAGCCATGATCCTACTAGAAATCGCCACTGAGCTCGTTTAGATGTCATATCGCGGAGTTTCCAAACAATATCTATTGTTTGCACATGATCCAGATCCTGGCAGACAAACGGATCCTACAATATCTAATTTACTTTAATCAAGCTTGCGACCTTAATATGAACACCTGAGCAATTATATACATACATTTGTCAGTATGAACCAAGTATCGTGTAGTATAGAAACGGAAATTCATTCAATAGAGCGGTTTCGTTCTTATTGGGAATTCATTACGTACATTCCGCAGCAAATTCTAGACTACTTGATGAGTTGCCGTTAAGGATGAAATCGGTCTATTTTTGTAATAAATATATCTTCGAACAGTTTTTTTCGAGATGTCTTCTAATGACCGTTACTTTATGAGATGTTTTGGTGTTATTTAACCATTGCTGAAATGCGTTAATTTTGGGTCTTCCTACTAGTTATAGCGTATAAACATTCTCTGTAATTTCCTGTCTTTAGTGTAATATTTGTTTGTGTGTATTGCCTAACTCTCTAACCTTTGATTTTAAAGCTTTTGGCGGCCTCGATTGGTTTTATCCACATTAGATTTCATTAACTATAGCAAAATGTCTGTTCATTGCCTATCTTTGAAGAGGGTCAAGATCTAACTACTATTTTGTCGTGTCTGTTCATGTATTCTTATCTGAATCCAGCATCAAACGCAGGCGAACTCACAATGGTAAATACTCAGTAGATGCCAGTTCTTCGGTAACAGGTGTATCTTTGTGAGTTGGTCTTATTCGCGTTTTCTAATTTGTGTTACTTAAAATCATTACCTACCCGTAAAATAATAATTTAATGAAGCTCAAATTTTGTTTCCAATTCACACCATTGATTTAAGTTATTGGTATCATTCGCTCGGTAATTTTTTTTACTTTTAGCATATCTGCATGTTAACATTTGCAGTTTACCTTAGCTCATAGAAAACATAGTTTTCGCTTTTTCTGTAGCGCGTTGCCTGTTTTATTTTTTGTGAGTTCCATTTGTTTCAGAGGTGTTATTTTGTTTTCTCTATCATTGACTTTAGCTGTATTTCAGAATTAATGTATAATATGTTTTGATCCGGTGCATTCTTAAACAAATAGCAATCATATTTGGGTGACGGCCCGGAATTCTTCATAGGAAGTGTTGTATACTAACCGATGTGTTCCATCTAACATGATGCTAAAATATTGGTAAAGATCTCGTTATAATGAATATTTCATGACAAAATAAATTAGTCTACGATCTCATTCCAGAATTGTTTCATTACAAGTATAGAGTTTATTATACGTCTGTATTTACTCTTTTTATCTCATAGATTATCACCGAAAAATTATTTATATTAAAATATTCGTAATTATTTTTAATATAAAGTCACGGTATAATCTGTATATGATACATTTACAAAAATATTTCTAATTGATGAATATCCCTAGTTTCATAACGCGGTGTGGTCATCACACAAGCATTATAGAGAACTAACTGGCGATATGTGACTCGTTAGTCGCATACATTTTACCTGTCTGGAACATCGATCGAGCAGCGCAGGTTTAACTACATGGATTAAAGCTATATATCTGTTCTTTATAACATTTATCCATTGTGGCTTGATGTTCATTAGCTAGATTTTCTATGTGCTATGATAATTACGTTAAATTGATCCGTAAGGCTTCATCTCAAGCAAAAAAGATGCCTTATTGTGCGATAAGCCATATTTTCAGCGACACTTCAGTGTTCTTGACTTATTTTTTTTAAAGAAATAATCTGACTCACAAAGACGGGCCATTCCACGTTTCTCGAAATGAAGTCAAACAAAAACTTTCATCTCTGCCAGAAAGCCGAAACGAAGCAGCATCAATAGCAATAACTGAAGGTCAGTTTATGTACGATCTAAACACATTGGTAAAAAAATTTCTGTTTCGTAAAATATAAAAAAATCGTTTTTTTAGATGCCTAGCTGTTTAATTGATTGTCCGTTAATCATTGGAAATCTTATCGTATTTATGTAGAACGTCCAATATTTTATTGTTTGTCCATCTGGCTTTTGCCATATGTATATATTTTGTGTGCTTAGTGATTGTAACTACGTTGAAACTTCATTTTATTAATCTTTGAATTATTGTTATAAAGTAAATTATGGTTTCGCTTTTGAAACTCACGTTATAAGTGGTGCAATTACTTTTTCATATTTGGACTAAGGGTATGTAGTGTGCTCTTATTTAATTAAAATCTCAATTTTTAAGTCATCCCAACTTTTTATTTTAATAATAATTATTATCCTGTTGATAACTGTACAGTAAAGATATTAATAAATAGAGAGTCATATATATATATATATATATATATATATATATATATATTGCTGATATATTATGTACTCAAGGTGGATCGTATTAACATTCTATAGACGGGTATATGCTTTGTACACAGATTTTGAAATGAAAAATATTTTACAGGATATGAATATAAATAATGGTTTATTTGGCTGATATACCTTTCGTGATTGTAGGCCACATATTGGGTCTTTTCAAAACGTGAGAATACTAATATGTTCAATCAACAGCTTTATAAACCTCACTCTCTCTATAAACAATTGAGGATTACTGTGAATGGAAATTTTATTTATCCTTCTACGCGTCCGGAAAAGCAATTTTAAAAAAATCATGACATCACAGGCGTATATGTCAATCCATAAGTTTCACTTATATTGTATTCTATAATTGTCAATGTTGATTAGAGTGCACATTTATGTGTGTGGGTAGTTTCGGGTATACATGTGAGTATAGGAGAATAGTTATTAAGGCCGGATATTGGGGCAGACAAGAAAAATACATTAGGCAGTAAAATAAATATAAAGAGATCTGAGGATATTACGTTTGCTATAATTTGTTTTTCTGGGTCCAGTGTCAGCCATGAAGATGGGACTAGAAATGAAGTCCCGAAAATTCGGAAAAGAATCGCAAATCTTCATTCAAACGCATTTCCGGACTAGCAGTGTAAGAACAGTTTCAGTTTCACGGGACCAGTGAGAACCCATCAATCAATTAAAAAACAAGCTGTGTACCTGTGAACATGTAGGAAACAAGATGTCAACGATCTACGAACACGCTAAATTTTTTAGCTTCCATCAATTGTGGTATCAGCTCGAAAGAAGTTACTAGTTGTTTTGTGTTTGGTACTGGAAAAATCATTCTAGCTGTATTGGATTAACTTCCCGTAGTAGAAAGACTGAAGTCGAGACGGTTATAGGATTATGGAGCAATTTGTGGTTAAACAGGCGTTAACTTTCCACTACTGTGACTAAATGTTAAACTCCAATATAATAATACATTTGGCGTAAAGTTATACAGCCATGATAAAATGTTGATGCTGGCGCTTAATATTGTGAAATGTTTGTTGTTGACAAAAATGTGCAGTTGGTCCAACCTTATTAGATTTTGATTTCCTTGCAGTCCTTATCTGGTTAATCACGCTACGTCTCAGTATAGTGATCGGTGCTGGTGGTGGTGGCCAGTTGAGAACGCAAGAAATGGCTTGTCTAGGGCTGACGGGAATACAACAGAAAGGCCTGGCAAAAGTGCACGAATTAAGATGAAGCATTCAGCAACATGATGGAAGAAGCCTTCGAGCCGCAGAAGAGAATATAAAATAAAAAAATATATTTTGTTTTGCTAAATGGACGCGATTTAAACGAGCGACGCAGGAAATAAATTCTGAGGTAATCTGTATAACCGAACCAACCTGGCTTGGAGATCTCGACCACGCTGACAATTCTGCTGTGCGCAGAAAAATGTTAGCTGCAGAAAGACACCAATTGCACTTTCGAAGTGCCTATATTGTATGATATGAAGTTAAACGTATCGAAAATGGTCTTCGTGACCTATTTTTATCGCTAATGCGATCGTGCTAAACGGCCATACTATCTGTTTTATTTAGGGTCTGGTAAAAAGAATATAATTGCTTTTAATGGTTAAAAATCTGCAAACGGTGTGCAATGATGAGACGGATAGTATTGAATTGTGGAAATAGGCTCTTCTGGGACCCATCGTTCGAGAGACGTAGATCTACGTTTATGTGTATTCATTTTCCGATTGCTTGTCACAGATCTAGCAGCGATGTTGAGAGGATTATTCCCCACTCTTTTCAATGATACAATTAATTTTATAGTTTGTGCTTCTTTAATAGTAACTGTTATTGTGTCAATATTTCCTATTAAAAATGTGTGGTATTTGAATGTTTGTAATTAGTTATATTCCTTCTTTTCTAATAATAAAGCATAATTATTTTTTTAATTTTTAGTTGAAAAATGGCACTTTGTTGAATGAATTTCAAGAAAAAATTTTGCTAATATGTTTTTTACTTGCAAAGTGAATTAAAATTTGTGATTTAGTTTGAAATTTAATTCTGACATATCGCCTTAAATGATTTTCTTTTGCTGTTCCAAAATTAAATATTTTTCTGAGTTTGATGACATTCCAATAAAATCTTTCGTCATTTTGTACCGCAAATTTTTACTTTTTAATTATCTTTCGACCGGATTCTAGATTTTGATTTTAGTAAAGACGGCATTTTTAAGTAAATATGTGTAATTAATTTGAATATGTTAAAATTACAGTCTCTTAGGACCTGTTTGGTAGCTTAACTCCATATATAGTTCTCATTTCTGTTAACACCAGTACTGTGTAAACTGTAAAAGAACACTAGACTGCTCTTTTCAGATGAACATGGTAATATTTGAAGCTATCCTTAACTGAAACGCTTTTTCACATGCCTAACATCTGTTCATGGGATCACCCGCACGGACGTCAATCAACTTTGAGTGTTATGTATCACCACCTCCAACATTCTCCAGTAAACAACTCATACATTGGCACCTGCCAAATGAGCTATTACATTATATTTTTAATGTTAAGATCACTTAAGCATGTTTTTTCATTAATTTGGCATTTCATTATTTGGGAGGTATGCTAAAGCCGCTATAGAATAATTCACCGTACTGTTGCTCAACCTGGCTTAATATTTGGCTTGCTCAGAGCATATTCCGCTCTCGTACTGCCGAGAAGCTGGTGATTTTATCACTGTTCAACTATGGAGTTCGTCGTTTTGTCTATTGCACGTACAAATTACAATGTTTGGGATACGCCTAACAATGATAATTGGCTAGTAAGTGAACAATGCTTTGTATTGAATTTCCATTGACAACAACGAAATTTTTGTTAATTGGTAAATGACCGTTTAATGGCCTATGCCTGCTTGTCTTTCTCTAATAAGAATGGCTCGTTCACCTTTTTACTCGTAAATTTGTAGGCGTGACAACAAAGATTCTAGAGTATATAATGAACACGATGTCTAGGATTATTTAAGCTTTCAATTTACCTTTCAATTATACATAATTACGTGGTAAGACCTAAAATTGACTGCGCATCAACATCCTAAAGACCATGGTTTCGTTTTTGTCGTGTTTCTAATCTATAGTAGGTAGGAATCGAAGTTAACGCAAAGGTGTATTAACTTCATATTTGTAATTATTCATATTATTTCTTTTTCTAATAATAACGCGTTATCGTTTTTTTTAATTTTTAGTTGAGAAATGGCACTTTGTTGAATGATTATCGTGACAAACTGTGTAGATAATATGACGTTGACATTCAATGTTCATTAAAAGTTGTGATTTAGCCTGCAATTGGATTATGGCTTGCGCTTTTTACCTTACATGATTTTCCTGTGCAGTGCCAGAATTAAAGATTCTTATGAATTCGATTACGTTCAAATAAATTTGTTAGTTAATTTATCGACATTTTGCGCAGGAGATTATATCTTTTAATCATCTTTCGATCAAATTTTCTAAATATTGGCACATCATTAATTGCCATATATATTAATTTCAGGATACTACTCTACCAGGCTCAATATTTGGCTAGACTAGGGCATATTACTCGATCGTACTGCCGAGCAGCTCGTAATAGGGAAATGCACTCACAAGATCCTGACAAACTAATTTGTTTCTGGAAGCATTATGTCTAATGCATGATTAATATTCGAATTAATATCTTGAGGGCTGCGATAGTAAAATAAAATAATATTTGCTCAGGGTTAGATCTAAAGAGCAGATGATAGATTATTTTTATTCGTACTTCAATGAGGCAGTGGATAAATTAGATTTAGTTTTAATTCTCAGAAAGCATTCCACGTTAACAAAAGAGGCGGGATTAGGTTTCGTTTGCTTCGGAGCAGCTTCGTTCTTTCTGTTTGCGTAGGCATGTCCGCCATATATAGAGCAGTTTCTTGATAGTTGTCAAATGTTGTAACAACGCCATATTTCAGTTAAATACTGTTTGTTGTGAAGAGCTAATATATATACAAGTATGTAAAAGGTGTTGCGAACCTAGTAACAAATTAGTTCAGTTGTGACCAGAAGGATAAACCAAAGGCAGCATGAACGGGAAGTATAATCTCATGCACATTCGTTTCGTGCTTACTGGCGACTCATCAGTAGGAGCCAGCATTACGCCATTTTACCACTATATATTGTTCGAAGAATGTGGAATAAGTATGTATTAGGTGTTGCGAACCTAGTAACAAATTAGTTCAGTTGTGACCAGAAGGAAAAACCAAAGGCAGCATGAACGGAAAGTATAATCTCATGCACATTCGTTTCGTGCTTACTGGCGACTCATCAGTAGGAGCCGGTTTTACGCCCTTTAACCACTATATATTGGTACCATGTACCGACTCGGAAGCCATAGTGTTAGTACCATGTAACTTTTCGGTACAATAATGTTGGTATCGGTTACTAACACAATAGCCATAGTGTTAGTATCCTTTACAGACTCGGTATATATATTATATAGTGTGAGCTAGCGTTGAAATCGCATTGTCGTAGACTATATGATGTTAACTTCACTATTGCAGGTTTACACATTCGTCTAGGAGATTGTACCGTCCTATTATTCCACATTCTTCTCCCAAATATATAGTGGTTAAAGGGCGTAATACCGGCTCCTACTGATGAGTCGCCAGTAAGCACGAAACGAATGTGCATGAGATTATTCCTTCCGTTCATACTGCCTTTGGTTTATCCTTCTGGTCACAACTCAACTAATTTGTTACTAGGTTCGCAACACCCAATACATACTTGAACGTCATATTTCGTTTAAGTGCGCCAGAAGCTCCATAGTGTCACAGCCCTTTAATATTAAAAACTTCGGAACACAGGATTGGCAAAAAGGATTTGTACATGGAATTGGATATAGAATTGGTCGTATTCGTTTTAATTACAATCAGTGGTTCTGGTCCTTTACATGCAGACAAATAGGTAATTTAGTTTATCAATTGTCAGATGGTGCTCATCCATCTTTGATGGAAGGCAATTTAAAAGCTGGGTGACAATGCATTTAATCCAACTACGCTCAAAATGAGCAGCCTACATGTTCATTTATAGCACATCAAAATAACCGAATAATAAAACCATATTTATTTCACAATGCGGCGCGAATATGCGAGAAAAAACTACTTCAGATTGGAATTAATTTAACTCCTTTTGTGCATTCACGCTTTAAGACTAAAACCAGCAAAGTAAATCTTGTCAATTATGGATATTGTTTCTATTGTTATATATACATGGTTTTAGTGATAGACGAACTAAAATATGATTTATGGGTTGGAGGACATTAGACCGCTCTTTTCAAATGGAAATAGTAATATTGAAAGTTTCCCTTCACTGAAATGCTTGTTTCTCAAGCCTGATTAATGAACTCTGGATCACACGCAAGGACATAAACCGTATTTATGAGTGTTCTGTATCAATTTCTTTAACCTTCTTCAACAAGCGTCTTGTACTTTTCTAGCTGTCAAATGAAGTATTACATATTTTTCAAGTTTAGATCATTTAAGTTAACGTGTTATATGTATAGATTTATATTCGTGGTCGCTGAGAGCTATCGCATATGCATTTATGCATATAGCATGGCGAGCCTAGTAAGGAAATAATTCAATTGGGAACAATAACATATACAGATGGCAGCGAAAACTGCCAAATCTCGTGTAAGTATGTTTCGTCCTTAATTTTGGCACATCATTAGCTGCCATAGTTGCTAAAGTCTATAAAGCGACATTTGCTGACCTATTGCTCAGACCGGTCCAATTTTTGGCTGGATCAGTGCATATTGCTCGTTCGTAATGCCAAAAGCGAGTAATAGGGAAATACATTCATAGAATCACCATGTCTAATTCATTAGTAATATTCTAATGAATATTGTGATTTCCGTGAACCTAAACAAACCAGTATTTGCTTGAGGTGGATGTATAAAGAAGACTACCATTTTTCACTGTGTGAATAAGATAATGCGCATCTGGCAACAAATAAATTCAAATTTTACCAGAATCATAGACCAAACAGAGCATGAAAGAAAAATATAATCTCGTGCACATTCGTTTCGTTCTTACTGATGACTCATCTGTAGGAGCTAGTATTACGACCTTTACCACTATATATTTCGCAAAGAATGAGGCAAATAGGACGGTACAATATCCTATACGAATGTATAAACCTACAGTAGTGGAGCTGTCTTCATGTAGCCTTCAACAATACGTTTTAAACCACAACTCACTAAATTTATACCAAGTCTGTGAATTTTACCAACACTATAGCTATTGTGTCAGTACCCGATAATAAAATTTTGGTACCGAAAAGGAACATAGTACCTACTCTATGTTTACTGAGTAGGTACGTGGTATCAACACAGCAGATTTCAGTTTATGCTAAAGTTCTCACAAATTGAGAATTAAAACTATTTCTAGACCGATTCAAATATGACCAGAAGGATAAAACTAAGAATGTTTCAACAGAAAGTATAATTTTGTGCACGTTCCTGTCGTGCTTACGCTCTTTACCCACTATGTACTTGGGTGGAGAATGTGGCGAAATAGGACGGTTCGATCTCCTATACGAATATGTAGACCTGCAGTGGTGATGCTAACCACATATAGTCTTCGACAACGCGACATCAAAGCCGACCTATAAATGACGCATAATCCAAGTCAGTGAAGGGTACCAACTCTATGACTTTTTTTAGTACCAGATACCATAAAATTGCATGGTAACAACACTGGCTACCGAGTCCGTACCTGGTACTGACACAATTAATTTTAATGTACGCTAAGCTGCACCAATATCGAGAAATAAAACTATTTCTCAAAAGCTGTTAATCCTGCAAATCCATACACTCTGGCCTTGATCGATATCATTTATCACTTTTCGTAGTAATCATGACAATTCAATTAAAAATATAACCTTTAGGTACTGTCTGTGGCGGAGAACTAATATTTAAGCAATGGCATATTAGGTGTTTCGCACTTAGTAACTTATTAGTTAAAATGCAACTTGAAAGTTAAGGCAAAGATAACATGAACGGAACGTATACTCTCGTGCACATTCGATTCTTGCGTAATGGCGACTCATAAATAAGAGCAGGTATTACACCCTTTACACACTATATATTTGGTGAAGAATGTGGGAACAAGGAAGGTGCAAAATCCTATACCAATATTCAGACCTGCAATAGTGAAGCTGACTTCTTATAGCCTTCGACAATGCGACATAAAAGGAAACTCACTTTAAATAATATTTACAGCAAGTCTGTAAAATGTACCAGCACTAGGGATATTGTGTTAGTATCCGATAATAACGTTTTGTTACCGAAAAGGAACACGGTACTTACACTATGGATACTGAGTAATTATATGGTATCACCACAGCGGATTTTGATATATGCTAAAGTTCACCAAAATTAAGAATTACATCTATTTATAAACACATGATGAAATATGACCAGAAGGATAACCCAATGAACGTATGACCGGAAAGTAACATTTCGTGCACATTAGTGTCGTGCTTACTGGCGACTTATTAGTTGGAGCCTGTATTACTCCCTTTATCCACTATTTATTTGGTCGAGGATTGTAGGAAAATAGGATGGTTCGATCTCCTATACGAATGTGTAAACCCCACAAGGTCTTCGACAATGCGACATCAAATCCGTCACCATGAAATATATATATATATATATATATATCTATATATATATATATATATATATATATATATATATATATATATATATATCTTCGGTTGACTCGTAGTTTTGACTTTCGTAAACTGCGTACCAAATCACCCGGGAACCGTAATTGTTCAATACACTGATAATAATGTTTTATCCACAATTTCGTTCTTTGCGCTCTGCACTTTAACGTCACTAGTTCATCTAGTTTTCTGAAAGATTCTTTTGAAATACGAGCTTTAATAAAATTCATTGTACCCATCCTTTGTGCAAAAACAAAAAGAAATTTTATCAGGGCACCTAGAAAATACATCATTAAAGAGTGATATAAGGAAATGTGCTCAATAAATACGGTACGTGGATGATATATTTCTTGTACTTAAAAACAGGTCGCAATCACGAACATTGCTTCAAAGTTTCAACAAAGCACATAAGAATATCGGTTTTACGTCAGAGCAAGAGAAAGATGATTGTCTGTCTTTCTTAGATGTACTAATAAAGAAAGATACTAATGGTAAATTAAACAGAACAATTTACCATAAACCAACATGGTCTGCACAGTATTTGCATTACAGCAGTTTTGTGCCATTTCAATATAAATTATCAACAGTTCGTGGTTGCTTTTCAAGAATTGACAGGTTGGTTAGTCAAGATTCTAGAGAAAATGAATATAATAAAGCAATTAACGATTTAATGTCTAATGGCTATCCCAGACAATTAATTGAATCAATTATTAAAAGGGGAGTTAACCAGAAACAGACGTATTATGGGCCAGAAAAGAAAACTGTCTACCTGAACATCCCATTTAAGGGGGATGCAGTTTCCCGAATGGCACAAAAGAAAGTTGAAGCAACATTGACACGCACATTTAATGCAGCCAAACTACGAGTGTTATTTAGGGTAACACACTTGCCTTTACCAGCAATCAAAGAGAAACAGCCGTTAATGTCGATATCAAATATTATTTACCAATATACATGCGCAAGTTGTCGATCAACTTACGTAGGCCGGATCGACCAGACGGTTAATTACTCGAATGAGAGAACATTGCAACTTGAACGCCTGTTTTAAATCAAATGGTGAATACACGTCTGCTATTGCACAACACATCATCGAAACATCGCACGTATGTTCTCCAGACGTAGCATTCAAAGTAATTACTAAATGCAAAAACAAAAGGGAGCTAGCCACATACGAAGCCTTATGGATAAAAAAATTGCAGCCGGATTTATGTAAGCAGAAGAAGCACGTACAAGCATTGAGCTTGAACTGGATGTGACGCACGCAATTTGATTGGTTTCTATTTTTCACACTCTCTTTGTTCACATATTTCTATCTTGTTTTGCTTTCCAATTTATATATAAAGATATGTTCATGAGTAGATATTTGAGAAGACCATAAGAAAGAAAATTTTCTTATATCTGATAAAATTTCTTTTTGTTTTTGCACACAGGAAGGGTACAATGAATATATATATATATATATATATATATATATATATATATATATATATATATATATATATATATATATAAGAACAAAACAACGTACTCCATGGAATAACATTTATTAATAAATCTTATTTCTACCAGTATCTACAGCCATTGTTCTGGATTCGTTAGTATATTCGTTCATCCAATCCCACTGTACATTTGTCGTAACCAATCTCCTCTTCGTTATGCTAGCCTTTGTTTTGCGCAATTTAGACCACTACTTTTGCGCAATTTAGACCACTCCTTTTGCGTAACGTCATTTGGTGTGTCATCGCTTTCATTGTAATTGCTTAGCGTGGTCACCCTATTCCACGTACAACAATCAATGCATATATATCTTATTCGTGTAGATATGGTGAATGTGTGGAACGTGTGATGTATTATAAAAATTGTCTATGTGAGGAAACAATCCCAACTTACGTGATTAAGCTTTGGAAAAGTACCAATCAGCATCAATCAGAGAATATTCATCGGCGCATTCTTGAAAATGTCATCGAAGAAGAAGCAAAAGCGGATAGCTACAAACTTAAATGTCTATCTATAGAGTCTAAACTGCAGATGTTAGAAGATGAAATTCGAATTAATTTTTTAAAAGAGATAGCATCGATTACAGAAAGTGCGAGGAAGAGAGACATTTAAAAACTAGCGCGGAGTGCAGTGCAATGTTCCAAGCTCAAAAAGTTTCCTGAGAATCCAGGAAAATTTATCTTAAACTACACCGACATAAATCTAACAAAACATCAAAATGAAGTTCTCTCTCTTGGACCGAAATACTGCATAACAAAAACTAGAATAAACGAACGTGAAGAAATGCATATGCAGGCATCAATGGAATGCTTCTTTGAAGATGCCACAAAACAAAAATCAAATGAAAAATACGACATCTCGCTCTTTAAATCGGACCTCCGAAGTGCGTATGGCCAATATATGCGCACATTCAAAGGCAATAAACTGGTCACCAAAAGGCATCTAGAAGAACTGAATGAGCTACAACGAAACAAACAAGTCAGACTCATGAAGCCAGACAAAGGGACAGGCGTAGTGTTAATGAACTATACGGACTATAGTCAGGCGATGTTACAAATTCTGAATGACAAATCAAAATTTAAACGCGAAGAGGTACAACGCGACACTACGGCAAAATTAGAAAATTCCATAACGAAGATTCTAAACCGAATTATTTCGAAGGTCGAGGCTAAACAAGAAATCGACATAGAGCACAAAAATGCTTTTATTACAGAATGCAAACATGCCAAGCCCGTAGGTTCAACGCAACCGATATTATATGGGTTGCCCAAGGTTCACAAAAGGACCAACAATGAAGGACTTCCGCCTTTCAGGCTCATTTTATCTATGATAAATTCCCCACAGCACAAGGCAGCCAGACTATTATGCCGGATTATAAAGCCTATCATGAAAGGAAGAATAGACCACGTTGTACAGGATAGCTTTCAATTCGTAGAAAAAATTCGCGACCTAAATTTGAAAGAGAGGAAAATGGTGTCCCTCGATATAAAGTCACTCTTTACTAGCATTCCAGTAAATAAAACTATAAATATCCTATGTGAATATATACGATCATCAGGAGCGGAAACACTGATAGAAGTGGACGACATGAGAGAACTACTTCTATTATGCACATCCAACGTACAATTCGTATTCCAAGGAGTCTTCTACAGACAAATTGACGGCATAGGTATGGGTAGTCCTCTTGGACCAGTATTGGCAGACATATACATGCACCATTTAGAAACAACTGGTTTAAAACCATTTATCAATGGAGCTCATTTTTACGTGCGCTACGTTGACGATACTTTCATGGTCGTTGAAAAGGATGAAGATACAAATTCACTGCTACATCACATAAACAAGGTAGACCAGGCAATCAAGTTTACAATAGAAGAAGAAAAAGACGGATATTTATCCTTCCTAGATGTAGGAATAACGAGAGATGAAGAAGGTACTCTCTCAAGGTCAGTTCACAAGAAATCAAGCTGGACTGGACAATATATCCATTATATGAGTAGTGTGCCAAGGGCGTACAAAAGGAACCTAATAATAAATTTGGGCACACGAATACGCAGGATTTGTTCACCGGACAACATTGAAGTAGAGCTAAATTTGCTTCGCGAAGCGTTGAGAAATAATGGCTATCCGGACTGGTTCATCGAATACAACTTGAGGCAACGCAACAAAATCGAGGCCAATTTGGAAGAAAATCAAACTCCCCAGATAGTAACGCTTAGTGTTCCCTTTGGAGGTGATCTTCCAGCGGAAATCTTCAAACGAAAAGTAATTCGAGCGACAAAAGCACAGTTTCCATCAATACAGGTGAGAGTGGTGTTCAACACAACAAAACTGATGCGCACGAATGAAAAAGATAGCCTCTCTGTGACGTCAACACCTTTGTCTGTATACAAATTTCAATGTACCTGCAACGCTCAGTACATCGGCAGATCAAAAAAGAGGCTCGAAACTAGAATAAATCAGCATCTCCCTCAAAAACTATTAAAGAGGGGTGCAGCTCCTGCACAAAAATCAGCAATTTGCGAACATGTACTACTCACAGGTCATGCTGTTAGTAGTAACAATTTTTCAGTTCTCTACAAGGCAAAAACAGAGAATATGCTTCTGGCTTTTGAAGCTATTGCAATTAATAAGCTAAGGCCCTGCTTAAACGTGCAGAAAATAATTCAAAAAGAAATTAAATTGGACTGGAACAAAGACATAACTGACATGCCTTTAAAAATAACCAACGCTTCGCAAAATACGACACATACATCAATTACGGACGCAATTACAATGAAAGCGATGACACACCAAATGACGTTACGCAAAAGGAGTGGTCTAAATTGCGCAAAAGTAGTGGTCTAAATTGCGCAAAACAAAGGCTAGCATAACGAAGAGGAGATTGGTTACAACTCATGCACAGTGGGATTGGATGAACGAATATACTAACGAATCCAGAACAATGGCTGTAGATACTGGTAGAAATAAGATTTATTAATAAATGTTATTCCATGGAGTACGTTTTTTTGTTCTTAAATTTAAAAAAATGGTGAATATAGAAACTATCAATATATATATATATATATATATATATATATATATATATATATATATATATATATATATAGAACAAGTCAGTGAAAGATACCAACAATAGGGTTACCTTATCATTAACCGATACCAAAAACTTACATGATGCTAACACTGGTTGTCGAGTGGGTACATGGCACCGACACAATTTATTTTAATGTACGCTAAGCTTCACCAAAATCGAGAATTAAAACTCTTCCTGAAAAGCTGTTAATCCTGCAAATACATACACTCGGGCCTTGATCGATATCATTTATCACATTTCGCGGTAATCATGACATAATTCAATTAAAAATATAACCGTTAGGTACTGTTTGTGTCGGAGAACTAACATATAAGCAATGGCGTATTATGCGTTGCGCACTTAGTAACTTATTAGTTAAGATGCAACTTGAAAGTTCATCATCATAATCATGTCCAGCCATACAAAAGTCAAAAGTGACTAATGTTTCATTGCCATATAACCATAAGGAGTGAAAAATGTATATAAGTGAATTTAGACAATTTATTAGTGAGATTTGGGAGAGAACGAGAGAGAAGGAATAACTTACTACTATGAGTAAATTTATCAGGATAACTCACAGAAATGAGGCAAACTAAACCTCTCCACAACACCATTATGGCCAAGTGAGCATTCGGGCAAGGCGACATCAGCAATACAGCTTCCTTGCGGATTTCACTGTATCACGTCATAAACAAACCAAACCTCGCAGCTAACTTTGCCCTACTAAGAAAAGAAAGTTACGAAGATGATTCTACTAGGCATCTGCAACAAGATCGCCACTGAGCTCGGTTCGATGCTATATCGCTAAGGGTTTCTAACCAAGAACTATGATGCGTACGAGGACCCCCATCCTGGCAGACGAGTGGGTCCTATACTACCCAATTTGGATGTAAGTGACTTCAATTGTTCCTGCCATGTCAAAATCTGCCAACCTTGTTTCTTACGCGAATTTGGTGCTGAATAAGAGAACAGAGCTCTACTGAGCAATCAAAATGTGGGCATACGCAAAACGTGACCGAGTCAACGAAGTTGATGGAGCCTTATTTGTTTTTCTAACGACGAGCTCTTATTGTCAGATCCAAAAATGCGTCTACGGATGTCAACGTTAGTTATTGGTTGTTGGAAACCAACTTGTGCTATACTTTTCAAACAACAATGATCGAATGCCTGTAAGCGTCTCAAATCATCAACTCAAAGAGGCCAAGTTTCACTCGCGTTTAGTAAGACAGCGCGTACAGATGCATTGTAAACACGACCTTTAAGGCAAAGTGAAATATTCGCGTTTCGCCATAAATGACGAAGGTTCGAGAAAGCTACTCTAGCTTTCGCGATCCGTATTCTCACTTCTTTGGACATATTGTCTACGTTATTGATATAGCTCCCAAGTTTTGTAAACCTGTCGGCTATGTCTAGATCTTCATTTTGCAGTCGCAACGTTGGAGTGAGCGGTGGGTGATCCTGTAACAGTATCTTACATTTAGAGGGTGCGAATTTCATAGCGAAAGACGGAACAACGTCTGTTAAACTATTCAAAGTGGCCTGGACAGCATCCTGAATGTCGAATAATAGTACGATATCGTCCGCATAGTTAAGATCGACTAGTTTATCGCCCGGGCGAACTTCAACTCCAGCATCCTGAATGTGTGGGAGAAAGTGAACAACCTTGACGAACAACACTGCTGGTTGGAGAGTTATGCGTTTATTCGTTGTAGACCTTACCGTGACCAGAAGCATTTGTGTAGAGAGGTCGTATAATATTAACAAATTTTGTGGACACACTGCTTTTCGACAAGATATGGAATAAAACATTGCGATCCACCAAATCAAATGCACCCTTGAAGTCTACAAAGACGGCTTTTGTGGGACGGTATATAAATGTCTCTGTTCGAGAACTTGTCTTAACATAAAAATAATATCTATACAACCTCGTCCTGTGCGGAATCTGGCCTGTTCTTCTCTTGAATGTGATTCCGTGAAGCGCTAAAGCGACGTAGGGTAATCGAAGCTAATAACCTAGATACGACTGGAGTCAAACTTATACCTCGATGGTTATCGCACAAATTACGATTGCCTTTTTAGAAGATGGGAATGATGATCGACTCATTCCAATCAAATGGTACGGTTTCGCTATTCTATATAGTATGAAAAAGTTTGGTCAATGCTCCTGAAATTATACCGCCACCATCCTTAAACAATCCTGGAAGCAAATTATTGGGACCTGCGGCTTTGCGGCGTTAAAGAGATAGGATTGCATCGCGTACTTCTAACTCGGATGGTTCTTCGGGACTAATATTCAACACTGTTGATGCAGACATGCTTTCGTAAATCGGAACTGACGCGGATGGCTAAGAAAACTGATCTCTAAAGTGTTCAGCGCACCTGTCAAGACGACTTATTTTATCGGTTATTAAATCGTTGTTACTATCAATTATAGTTTCACTAATTTTTACTTTTCTCGGACCTGCTGCGCGGATAAGTTGGAACAAACAATGACTATTACCTGACGCGAAAGCTACTTCCATTTCTTTAGTCTTTCTGGTCAAAAAATTTCAAGATCGGCTTTTAGACTGCGCTTAAGTTGGCGTCTTATATTGCGACAGGTATTATTATGAGTCGAGCCAGGTGGAATTAGGCGCCTTATTTCGAGTATCTCCATAGATTTTACAGAGAGCCAATGATTATTTCTACGGAGGCCTGCAATGCCAGTAGTACCTGCATTGTGCATAGTGGAACTTATTTATTTAAACGTGCCGCACACAATCGACTATTTAAAGGGATCCATTTAATTAAGCAAGCTTCAGCTCGCGCGCTAAGGGCAATACCAACGCCCTATTTTCCGGCTAGAGAGAACTCTGTGGAACCAGATGTTCGAAGCCAATAACGTGTAGATAGGGATGGTGCAACCAGTTCTGTAATGCACGTAGGATCCTGTATTCTGGTTCCAGATACGCAAAATATGTAGATTTCTAATTTATCCAACTCAAGAGCAAAAGATTCTTGCTGTCCAAGTTGTTTTAATGTTCGCACATTAAATGCGCCTACGTTAAAACCTAACCTAGGTTTAATGAATGATCGTCTACTAGAACCATTTTCGATATTTGGCGACCAGGTATTGGGCTCAGTGTTATGATCTAAACGAACCATATTTATAGTATCTAAAAGAGTGTTATTGTTAGATTGAGAAGAGAAAGGGGAAGGAAAGGAGGCAGAATCGGAGATAAAGTTGCCTGCAGTAGCCCGATTTCGCTTATCCACCCTGCGCGGCTCAGCAGATAAGGCGACCCTTTTTATACTGCGCGACGGCCGATGCAGTATGTAATTTTTGTAAGTTGTAATTGTCATGTATATATGTGGACTGTAAAAGAACACTATGTCGCCCATACCTAGTGATGGTTTGTATTCGGAGTTTTCCTTCCCCTTGAAATTCTGCCAACCAAGGCTGATGAGCAGTATCTGCCCAGATGCCAGTAGACAAAGTTTCCTTCAACAGCCGAAACATGCCCTTCATGTCTGGTACGCTTGCTCTCATTCCGCCACTACACATTTAAAAAAAGGTTACAGTGCAGTTAAACCAAACTCGAGGCTTTACACGAAACGGGATGATGGCTGTGTCCATTTATGGCCCGGCAAGATTCATGCTACCAATCCCGAGTTGACTAGCTTGAGCACGCCGGTCGTCAGGCCGGAATTTCTATGGCTACGGGCGCCAAACCAAAGTTAACATGAACGGAAAGTATAATCTCGTGCAAATTCGTTTTTTGCTTACTGGTGACTCATCAGTAAGAGCCGGTATTACGCCTTTAACTTTTATATGTGTGGGTGAATGAGTAAATCTGCAGTAAAATACTTCATATAATGTCTTCAACAGTGTGACTTCAAAACAAACACACTACATATATTTTATATACTAAATCTTTAACGAGTAGCAACACTGGCTATTGTTTCAGTATCCGAAAGTTACATTATGGTACCAAAAAGTTAAATGCTACCAACACAATGGATTTCAATTTAGGCTAAATTTCACCAAAATTGAGAATTAAAACTATTCCTGAACACCTGCTACTGCAGCAAATAAATACACCTTGGCCTTGTTCGATATCAGTCATCATATTTCGCATCAATCATGACTTCATTTTATTAAATCTGCAAGAGTTAGTAACTGTTTGTGGCTGTGAACTATTATATAAGCAATTGTTTATTAGATTTATCCCAACTTGTAACAAAATGTTTTAAATTTGACAAGATGGACAAACCAAAGACTGCATGAACGGGAAGTATGATCTCGTGCACAATCGATTCGTGCTTACTGGCGACTTATTATTAGGAGCCGGTGTTACGCGCTATTTAAACTATATATATATATATATATATATATATATATATATATATATATATATATATATATATATATATGGATGAACAATGTGGTGAGTAGGACAGCTCAACCTCCTTTACGAATTTGTAAGCTGCAGTAGTGAAGCTAGCTTCATTTAAAGTCTTTGACAATGCGACTTCAAAGCCATTTCATTATATTTAATATATAGATACCATGCCTGTAAAGCATACCAACACTATGGCTATTGTGTCAGTACCCGATGCCAACGTTATGATATTGAAAAGGTACATGGTACGAACATTATGTTTGCTGGAGCAAAACGTGTTTATAAATAGTTTTTATACTCAACTTTGCTAAGTTTGTAAATGGTACCAAAAATATGACTATAGTGTCAATACCCGATATCAACATTATCGTATCGAAAATTTAATTGGTACCAACTCCATGATTTCCGAGTCTGACATGGAAAGAACACAATCGATTTCAATTTATGCTATATTTCATTAAAATTGAGTATTACAACTATTTCTAAACACGTGTTGCTTCAACAACCATAAAGTTCGTACCGTTTGCCTTTTCAATATTTTAACGTTGGTATCGGGTACTGACACGAAATTATCTTTTTCGTTTATGCTGTCTTTGGTGTATCCTTCTGGTCATATTTGAACTAATTTGTTACTAGGTGCGCAACACCTAATTCACATTTGTATATTTATTATTTTTCTGCCACAAACAGTATCTAAAGGTTATCATTTTTAATCGAATTTGTCTTTTGAAGCTTATTCCATCGCCAGTTTCAACGTAAACCAAAGCAGCGGCTTTCGCGTGATACGGAACAGTTTCGTTCGTTCTGTTTACGAGTAGCATCTTGATTATAGTTGTCAAATGCGGTTGTAACCACATGTCATATTTTCTAAGAGCATCAATAACTCAATAGTGACACAGTCCTATACTATTAAAAACTTCAGAACGCAGGACTGGCAACATCGATCTGTAAATTGAATTGGATATAGAATTGGTCGCATTTATTTTAATTACAATCAGTGGATCTAGTCCTTTACATGCAGGCAGAAAGTTAATGTAGTTTATCATGGACTGTTGAAGATAAACGTCATTTGTCTTCATATTGGCTAAATCAATTGTCAGATGGTTATTGTCAGTCTTTGAGGAAAGGCCATCTATGAGCGGTGTGCATGAATACATTTGATCCGACTCCACTGGAAATGGGCTAACTTGTGTAAATTTTTAGCCCAGCAGAACAAACGAATAATAAAACAATATTTTTTTCATAATGCAGTCGGTATACGTGAGAAAGGACTACGGTATTTCGGTTTGAAGTTAACTCCTTAGTGTTATTAACGTTGTAAAAACTATAAAACAACTAAACTAAATCTTGTCAATTAAAGGGAATGATTTATTTTATTTGACATACATGGTTTTTGTCATAATGTGAACTACAATATGGTCGCTGCTTCAGTTTTAGGATGTTATCTTTGTAGTTTGTCCTAAGTTGAGATAAACAAAATCTGAGCACATACCTCTCCTTTTGAAGGCTCTTAATCTGACTACGATCGACGTCTGCTTTTAAATGTCCGTGGTAACCTTAAACTTACTTGATTGCCGTTGCAATATCGAGGTATTCAATATAGACGAAGAAAATCATGCATGTGATTTCGTATTTTGTTTGATGTACCATGTAACAAATTAATTAATATAGAACCAGACGATAACCAAAAGGTAGAAAGAACGAATGGTTAAATCTTATACCAAGTCTTGCCTAATATATAAATTATATTCGAAAGCATGTTGGCCACATTCAAGTCAATCACTTTATTATTCTCTTATTGTCCATATTTATTGTCATAGATAAGCTAGGATATAATAAATAATATACTTTGCTATAAATCATAACGACGAAATGTTTTACCTCTTGTAGAGTGTACTTCGATGTAACCTTTGGCTTGTCTGTTTGAGCTGGAACTACGCCGGTACCAATTATCAGAGTTGCAAAGAAAGTGTAAGAGTAATACAGTGCAGTCTACTATATGTATGAACTTTAAATGACGTCTTTTACAGTGGAACATAAAGAAACACTATAAAACTCATGCAAAAATTCTTCCATGGGGGTACCAGCTCCATGAATATGGAGATTGTCAATATTTCAGCGATATTGAGCTTAAGAACAATTATGAATACCTACTACTCAAGTAGAAGGTTTTTATTTGTGATTCAATCGGCGTTAGTTATTGTATTTCTGTACTTAAAATATAATTTCTCAATTCCATTTCTAATATTGCTATATTCAAGGATATTAAGAACCGTTGTATATGAATTTTATTTGGCTTGACTTATCTAGCAACGCACTTTAACTTTATAGCAGGTAAGATACACGTAAAGCTAAATCTCCTGCAAAAATATGCTTCTTACGTTTTTGTGATAAATTATAATTTATCTGAATTTCTGGTTATACCACTTAAGTTTTTGTCGCGAAATTGCCTAGTTGTGCTTTTAGAGAAATATATGTAGTTACTTTTAATCAAGGTTGCGAACTAGATATAAACACCTGACCCATAATGTACATACATTTGCCAGCATAAACTAGGTACTGTTTAGTGTGTAAAATGCAAATCATCCACTAGACCGGTTCGTCCTGATTGGGAACTCATGACGTACTGCCCAGAATTTGCCGCGGTTCTGAGTTCAAACCTGAGCACGTCTGCTTCGGAATATGTTGCTCTAACCACTGAGTCACCCTGCCGTACACTAAACACAGTTTTCAGTTATATACTAACTAATGTGTCTTGGTTAGTCTTTCCTTTAGGTAGAGCCTATATAGACTCAACCAGGACACATTAGTTAGTATCCCGCTGAAAACCGTGTGTAGTGTGCGACAGGGTGGCTCAGTGGTAAAGCACCAGATTCCGAAGCAGACGTTCCCAAGTTCAAGCCATGGCCGCGGCAAATTCTGGACAGTACCTGATGAGTTCCCAATAAGGACGAAACCGGTCTACTGGATAAATTCTTTAAATCAAGTTTGCGAACTTGAAGTAAACATCAATCCCATTGTATTAAATCAGTCGTCGAAAAATATAACAAATTGACTGCCAGTCGCAACGCACTGACGCGTTTCGACTTTCCATGATCATCATCAGAGTACGACGGCAAACTGGCCAATGAGGATCAAACCGCATCGTGCAGCCGATATTTCTAGTCGAGTACAATGCATGCGAGACTACTAGAGGTGAGAGCCGCGTATATAATTTTGCTTTCCATATATATTTAATTCGGTTTGATCCTCGCTAGTCAGTTTTCCGCCGTACTCTGATGATGATCATGGAAGGTCGAAACACGTCAGTGCGTTGTGGCTGGCGGTAGTTTTGTTATGTTGTTCGACGACTGGTTAAATACATTGAGATTTGTGTTTACTTCAAGTTCGCAAACTTTATTTAAAGAATTGTTACCACCACCCGCGCAATCATTAATTGTTTAATTGTACTGGATGAATTGCCTCTTCCATATTATACAATACCTAGTTTATACTGACAAATGTATGTACATTATGGGTCAGGTGTTTATATCAAGTTCGCAACCTTGATTAAATGTAATTGTTATCACCGCCCGCGCAACCAATGTTCGTTTATTAATATATGTGGTTGTCTTACGGCGTGCAGACGACTCGTATTGATGAGAAGCTACAAAAAAAGACGCATGCAGCATACCCTATGCGAAGTAACAGTATACCGTAGAATAACTTTATTTGCCTGGAATTGTTTCTGCTGTCTATGCACTGTTACATGTGATATGCAAAGCGGCATAAATATTGACCCATCTTCAAGCTCTCTTGGAGTCTATTACATCTTCGGATATGTTGATGATGCAGAACAGGATTTAGTTTTAGTTTTCCTTATTGGTGTTTTTTACGTAAAACAAAGCAGCATTGTCTGCCCACAGTTTCTGCCTTTGTTTCCTTTATTGAAAGCATATCCGCCTTATAAAGGGCATTCTTTTCGTTTTAGTTTTCGGACTCAGTTGCCACATAACTTACAAATGTATAAATTGAAACCTTCCGCTTCCACAATATGATGACAACATTTTATATATAAGGCTTATGAATAGAGAATGGGAATTTTGGCTACTACTACTTGCGTGAGTAGATGTTCTACGTGAAGACAAGAAGTTGTACTTTCTTTCTTTAAATCAAGTTTGTGAGCTTGAAGTAAACACCAATCCCATTGTATTTAATCAGTCGTCAAAAAACATAACAAAACTACCGCCAATCGCAACGCACTGACGCGTTTCGACCTTCCATGATCATCATCAGAGTACGACGGCAAACTGGCTAGCGAGGATCAAACCGCATTGCATGTATATGGAAAGAAAATTTGGATATGCGGCTCTTACCTCTAGCAGTCTTGCATATATTGCATTGACTGGAAATGTCGGCTGCAAATTTGTTTTAGTCACGAGCATTTACTGGTTGTAGCTTTCTCCACAAACATACACACATATATATATATATATATAATATATATATATATATATATATATATATATAGACAATATAATTGGTGTTTGCTTCAAGCTCGCAAACTTGATTTCAAGAATTGTTACCACCACCCGCGTAATCGGTTGTTGTTTAAGTTGTACTTTGTTTGTAAAAGCGTGCCTAAGGTGCATGTCGTTATTGTTTTACATTTTTTAAAAGAGTTGACTCATTACACCAATTTTCAGCAGAATCAGTGCTTTGCACAAAATAGACCGTTAAGAAATTTGAGTCAGTTTGAATGTTCTCATTCAAAATTAAAACAAGTTTGATTTCAATAACATTTTAAAGGCTTTATTTGTGGTTAGTGGAACCTAATCTTCTGAAAGTTTCCACGGCTTCTTAATATGCCTAATGTTATATTTGAATGCATTTAGCCACACTGTGGAAGTTCCTTGGTTCATAAATCTTTTCGAATAACAAAACTTGGTTAGTATCCAATAAATTTTATACTGTTAGGTATACATGAATTTTATGGTTAATAAGGCTAAGGCATTATCTTAGTTTGATCTGTAGGAAAAGTTTTGGCTAAATTGTAAAACAACAGTTTTATGACTTGGTGTAAATAAGGAGTTTATCGTTTTGTTTATTATACGCACTAATTACAATGCTTGGGATACGCCTAACGATGATAAATGGCTAGTAAGTGAACAATGCTTTATAAATAATTTATGTTAAAAAAACAAAATGTTTGTTAATTAGAAAATGACCGTTTAGTGGCCTATACGAACTTGTTTTTCGCCTATACGAAGGGCATTATATTGCTCGCTCATTTTAATAATCGTACTCTTGTAATGGAATAAGTCGGCTATTTAGGCGTAACCACGAAGTTTCTAGAGAATATAAATTGGCTTGCAATTACATATTATTACGAAAGCATCCAACGTGATAAATATTTTTCGTAAAACATAAAAATGACAGCGCAGCAAATGCATCTTATAGATCATGAATTCGTCATTATTGTGTATCTAGTTTATAATAATAATAATAATAATAATACATTTATTTGGTAACAAAGGCCAACAGGCCCAACCATAGAAATAACAAATCACAGGTTGGATATGTGGAGATGAGTGAAATTGTGACTAACAAAATGTTTAACCAAAAGGGAGGGAGGAGTTGAGAAGGAGTAGTGCTTTCATCAACTTCGTGATAGTTCGATCTAGTGAAAAAAAGCGATTCCATTTGACTAGATAGGATCAACTGGAGTACAATCCGGGAAGGGTCCGCGAATCAATGCAGGGTGAGGTGGTGTTGGACAGACGAATTTGAGTGTGAATTCGAAGTTGATGGCGGACCGGTAGCGGAAATCGACCGACGGAGTACTTTGTCGTGGATTTTGAATTTCTGTATGGTAATATTGACTAGGATGTGGTCGACTAGATTGAAGCTTGTGTCTCGTGCAGGGTTAACTGGCTTCCGTTGAGCGAGGATATGACTGATGGTAGGCGATGGTAGTAGACATTATTCGAAATTTAGTCCTATTGGTTCGGTGAAATAATCTTGATCCCGACGAGGGCTTCTTTAGAAAAATTGGTTAAATTGGAAAAATTATCAAACGTAAATCCCGTTTCCCCAAGGTATGTATATATATAAAAAGATAGTCCGAAGTAGATTAATTTACTGGATTTCTTAAATTTGTTGTTCTTATTAGGTTAATAACCAAATTGTAATTCATTGCGCATTTCCCATTGGTAAATAGAAGACAAAAATTTCTCAAAAATAAAAAAAATATTTGAATGAAAAGTGTTTTTGTGAAACTAGATTAATTTTAATTACCTAATCTGCGTTTTGACTAATGCAGCTTTAATTGTTCCAGTAGTGTACTTTCTTTGATATATTTCTGCTATCGATAGAGGTAGCCGAAATATATTAAAACACTTATTCAGAGCCTCATAGTAGACAGCAAAACAAAGTAACACAAATGTCTAACTTTACATAATTAAACGATCATTAATTTCGCGGGCGGTGATAAAAATTGTTTAAATCAAGTTTGCGAGCTTGATTTAAACACAAATCCTAGTATATATTTATTTAACAGAATAATCTAAGCTTCGTTTTATGCAAAAATGGCAATTTATCCAGTAGATCGACTTCTTTCTTGTTGGGAACCCTAAGAGTACTGTCTAGAATTTGCCTCTGAATTGGCTTGAACTTCGGAACGTCTTTTTCAGAGTCTGTGACTTTAACTACTGAGCCATTCTATCGCACACTACAAACAAATTTCAATTAAATACTAACTCATGTTTTTAGGTAGCCCTACCATTATGTGAAGCCTATATGGCATATATTTAGACCTAAATCTCCAACTATTCACCCTAATTCTTTCATTATATATAAGATACAACGCTACCTGAAGACGTGATATTTAAGTGAACCTTTATATAGTTAAGTGGCCGTTGATGACAATTGTTTAATTCAAGTTTGCAAAGTCAAATTTCTCGCTAAGAGCGTCTATCTTGTAGAAAATATAATGTCAGGTTGCTGATAGATTTTAAAAATAAAATTTGTGTACGCTCGAAAATTCATTTACACGGAGAATGCGATGCTCTTGAATTTAATTGAAAATGTGAGTATGCTTACACGCTTATAATGCTAATCCGTTTATAGGGCAACTAAGATAACCAGCCTGTAATGGTCGACGAATGGTTGAAATTTAATGGTCAAATACGGCTGAACAGCCACAAATTGCTCCATCAACCTTTAACTGACCTGTCCTCATAGTCTACCCAATCTGGCTAAAGCGACCGCTCCAGTCCAAACGAAGAAGACACGACCAAAATGTAAAGGCTCCGATGTCGAACTTGATTCGCCATCTTCGTTAGCCCACGTTAAGATGATCCTCATTTACCAGCAGTAGAGCATGTATCAAAAATTGTCAATGTGCAGCTGCTCTTCTCAATGGAGATTAATCATTTCAATTTTTGGCGCACGATTACTAGCTTTACCAGCACGTATTCTATGTCAATATCAACCATAATTTGTGTTTCTTCTTGCTAAAAAAATTCGTAAACTCCACGTAAATGATAACAGTTTATCAGTAGGCAATACAATTTAAACAATAATTGATTGCGCGGGTGGTGGTAACAATTCTTTAAATCAAGTTTGCGAGCTTCAAGTAAACACCAATCCCATTGTATTTAACCAGTCGTCGAACAACATAACAAAACTACCGCCAGCTGCAACGCACTGACGCGTTTCGACCTTCCATGATCCTCATAAGAGTACGACGGCAAACGGACTATGGAGGATCAAACCGCATTGAATACATATGGAAATCAAATTTAGATATGCGGCTCTCACCTCTAGCAGTCGTGCATACATTGAACTTGACTGGAAATGTCGGCTGCACAATTTCTATGCAGTCACGAACATTAACTGTTTGCAGCTTTCGCCACATAAATATATATAGGCAATACAATTTAGCAATAATTGTTTGCGCGGGGGGTGGTAACAATTCTTTAAATCAAGTTCGCGAGCTTGAAGTAAACACCAATCCCATTGTATTTAACGAGTCGTCGAACAACATAACAAAACTACCGCCAGCCGCAACGCACTGACGCGTTTCGACCTTCCATGATCATCATCAGAGTACGACGGCAAACTGACTATCGAGGATCAAACCGCATTGAACATATATGGAAATCAAATTTAGATATGCGGCTCTCACCTCTAGCAGTCTTGCATACATTGAACTTGACTGGAAATGTCGGCTGCACAATTTCTATGCAGTCACGAACATTAACTGTTTGCGGCTTTCGCCACATATACATATATAGGCAATACAATTTAAACAATAATTGATTGCGCGGGTGGTGGTAACAATTCTTTAAATCAAGTTTGCGAGCTTGAAGTAAACACCAATCTCATTGTATTTAACCAGTCATCGAACATAACAAAACTACCGCCAGAGTTTATCAGTATCCCGAATAAACATTAATACAAATTACCATGTTAGTTCTTCTTGTCTCTTCACAACGTCGATTAATCATCAATCCTAAGCGGACAGTTATCTATTTCTTTAAATCAAATTTGCGAGCTTGTATTAAGCACTAATCCCATTGTATTTAACCAGTTGCCGAACAAAATAGATAAACTATCGCCAGCCGCAACGCACTGACGCGTTTCGACCTTCCATGATCATCAGAATACCACGAAAAACTGCCTAGCGCGGATTACAGCGCATTGCATGTATATGGAAATCAAAGTTAGATATGCGGCTCTCACCTCTAGCAGTCTAGCATACATTGTACTCGACTGGAAATGCCGGCTGCACGATTTCTATACAGTCCCGAACATTAACTGTTTTCAGCTTTCGCCACAGAAATTTTTTGATCGACGACTGGTTAAATACAATTGGATTGGTGTTTACTTCAAACTTGCAAACTTGATTTAAAGAATCGTTAACACCACCCGCGCAATCAATGTTTCTTTATTTGAATTTAACATTGGGTTCTTAATCAAAGTTATGT
Source organism: Eudiplozoon nipponicum (assembly GCA_029291075.1). Lineage (NCBI taxonomy): Eukaryota > Metazoa > Platyhelminthes > Monogenea > Mazocraeidea > Diplozoidae > Eudiplozoon > Eudiplozoon nipponicum. The sequence continues at coordinate 42,980 of JAQBSW010001933.1, read as the reverse complement.
CTTTTGTAAATATTGCAATTTTTAAGGAATTTTTTTTGTTGAAATTGTCGAATTTAATGGTTTGTCTTATTTTACTTTAACTGTCATTCTTTTTTGTCGTCGTAAGATACACTCTTCCTTTGTTCTGCTACCGTTATATCTGTTCTTCTGTATTTGAATCTTTCACTTTTGAATCTTGATAATTGATTATTGAATTGACCCCAAATTCATTTTATCAGTGATAGCTTGGAAAGGATCGCAAATTTGTTACAGGTAAATTGATTTGGTTCTTTAAATTCAAGTTTGCGAGCTTGGAGTAAACACAAATACCACTGTATTTAGCCAGTCGTTGAACAACATAACAAAACTACCACCAGCGATGCTATTGAATTTAATCGAAAATATGCGATTAGATTTTGGTAATAATAAAAAAGTGTTTTAAAAACATCATAAAATGAATTCAAAACGGGTTGCTAGTCGCTTAATAAACAGTTTCAAGTCAGATCGTGTAATTTTCTGCTCGACTTCAAAGCGACGACTGGTTAAATTCAGTAGGATTTCTGTTTACTTCAAGCTCACAAACTTTATTTAAAGAATTGTGTTCATCACCCGCGCAATCAATTATGTTAATTGATTTGGTTCTCCGTTTTCAAGGTCTTAACTTTCGTAAAGGTTTACTGCGCCAATCAGTGATACGTTAGCTTTCGCACTCCTTTTTAATAAATGGTTCGTAATAAATCTTATTTTGATGTAATAGATAACAACATTAAGTGTGAGGATGCAGACAATTTGAACGAAGGACTTAGGAAAGTTAGCCTAAAGGAAGTTGCTGAAAGAAATGAAAAATTTAGTTCTTCTAAATTTGGTTATTGTTTTGAATATTTTTGAAGTACGGACCTGGCACTGCATGGGTTCTTCTATGGCACTGACCAAAGGACCACTACAAAAATGGCGACCGCGCCAGGATCAAATATGAGTAAAGGTGTACAAAAGATCTACACAGCACCAGTCGCAACAATATTGATAGCAATTTAAGTCTCACTACGACACACAAGACAGACACACTGATGGGGTTGATGACGCGAAAATGTTTTTCAAAGTAAGAAGGATTACCGGCCTAACATGAATGTTTGTCTCAGCACAGTGGTCAGTGCACGAACAATTTTTTTGCTTGCAAAGCTCTGGAAAACGGCGATTTATTGAAACTGCTTCCAAAATAGAGAATCATACTTACAAACATAACCTAAATTAAAATGAAAAAGCGAATTGTTGACACGTCGCAATATTTGCACCGGGTAAGAAATATTTAGCTATACACGTGCGTGCAACAAAAATCCTATTTTGCACCAATGAAGTTGGTATGTGCCCCAATAAGCGTGAATTTAATCTCCTACTGCAGATTGTGTTGGAAGTTTGCCTTTCACGCTCACTACAGGAAATTTGGTTCTGAAAGTTATCAGAACTAAGTCACTTGCAAAATACGAAAAGGCCAAACCGAAAGTATTCCACCTCTTATGCGTTTCATTGTTATTCCAACTTCATATATTATGCGAATATACACCGATTTCTAATCAACTGTACAAACATTCAAAACTGGCTATACTGTATCATTAGGTAAGAGTATTATGTTTGTTATCAAACTCAATCCACATAAAGTCTGACCAACCTATACGTAATGCCCTATTACACAATGTTTTAGCTAATTTTTTCTCTGTATCAATGTGCAGCAGCTGTTGACATAAATATTACGCTGTTCATGTTTTATTATGTGAAACCGTTGCGTAGAATTTTTCATCAGTTTTACGTTTTAGTACCGCATCAAGAAAAGCTATATTATAATCTGTTTTCATTTATAAATCTAATATTCGGATGCCATGCATTAAATTTAATTAATAATTTATATTTTTAGTTGTTTACTTGATAAATAAATTAAATCATCAATTGTCAACAGTTGTACGTTAATTGAGCATCAATTAACGATATTTAACAAGGTTGAGATTATATTCAATCTAGAATATAAAATTACTTTTCAATCCTGAAGAGTCAGCATTTCTTAATAGGTTTAAATTACAAGTAGAATAATGTTGATACAAATGAGCCTCTAAGTTAGAACAAAAAATGAAGTGATTAGCATTTCATTCAAACGCTTTTATCACCAATCTACTTATTTGTAGCCAATAGGATGCAGCACCAAACATCATAATATCTTTAAAACTTATCAATGAATGAGAATACGTCCTGTAAAATAAACAAATATTGATATTTTCTAAGCTTATATCCATATTAGTGATAATAATAGACAAAAATACATTGCACAAGAAATATGTACCATATACGTATTATCTCCTACAACAAGGCGGAAACTGACAGACAAATTAGCTAGAGCATAGATACGCCAATGTATAAACTTAGATAAGACCGACACTCTTTGACTTGTTGCGCGATTTCATTGTTACAGAGGAGTTCTAACTTTTATAAATGGATCAGTGATGCATATGGAATAAAAAATATTTTTTTAATAACGACAAAGTAAGCACTGTTAATTAAAACACAGAAAAGGCTGGTGCCTCATAAGATAACGTATAGTTTAATAATTGCGTCATCTTTTAATTAATATAAACTACTAAATTTACCATTTTATGCTAATGATCACTGCGATAATAGTTTCATTTCTGTTATCTGTTGGATATTAACTAACTAAACGTTTTTATGAGGCTCAAATACTGAGTGAGTAACATAAATCAATTTACGACTAACTTCTTTTGCAGACTGGCGTGCGAAAATAATTAGTTAAACGTTGAAAGGAAATAAAGTACGTGCATATAAATTTTTTACATCGCACACATCGTAAGGTTTATGAACACAAAAAATAATTTTTTTAATTTAGATATTAATTTCCTTTTTACAGAGAACCAAAAAATATATATGCATATATATATATATGCATTCGTATATTAGTTATATATTAGTGATTGTAACAAATCAGTTCAAATAGGATTGGAAGGACACACAAAAGTCCGAATGAACGAAAATTTAATATCATGTACGCATGTGTCTTGTGCTTATTGGCAGCTCGTCAGTAGGAGCCGGTACTTCACCCTATACCCACTATATATTTGGTCCATAAATGTAGCACAATTGGACAGTACCATCTCCTATACAAATGTGAATCCAAGTAGTAATGCGACATGAAAACTAACTCACTCAATTGAATACGTATCGAACTTTTAATGGGGACCAGCACAAGTTTTCAAAAAACCAAGCCAGTCCCTGGTACCAACACAATGGATTTCAAGTTAGGCAATTATTTTAACAAAATTAAGAATCAGAGCTAGTTCTCTACATCTGTTATTCCATCAAATCCATACACCCTTGTCTTATTCGATATCAATTATCACATTTCTAGTTAATCCTGACATAATTCAACAAAACATAGAAAAGTTATATATTGATTTTTTCGGAGAATTACTATATAAACAATGTATATTAGTTACCGTGTACCTTGTAGAAAATTATACAATATAGGACCACAAGGGTATAGTAAAGCCGGCCTGAACGCACGGTGTAGTCTCATCTACGTGTTTCATGCGTAATGGAGACTCATCTGCAGTAGACTGGACTACGCCCTATAAAAACTATGTATTTGGTAAAGTGATCGCTAGACTTCTACCCACATCTTCAACATACTACCTCAAAACTTTTCAAGTGGGCCCGTTTAATCTGCTTCAAGACTAACAATCCAACTCTCCAACTCACACTGTTTAAGGTCTATGTCCTACCCTTCATATCATACGCCACTCTAGCCTCCTCTTACGCCATCGAACAGATTTCTTCCAGATTTTTAAAGCGAGTCTTCCCTCACAGCCAGAATTATCGGGAACGCGTACTCCTGGCCAACCTTCTTCCACTATGGTTCACCCGTCACTTACGAGTCATTTCTTTCGTTCAAAAGATCACAGCTAGCCTATCACTATCATACTTCGCTCACCCAAGTCACCACTATGCTACACGCCATAGCAACTCTTCAATACAATCTAAACACACTCCCATTATATTTAATAAAATCTATCTCTTTTCCAAAGCCACAAGTGTATTCAACGCTCTTCCCGCGAAAATAAAGCTCCTATCCCATCACGAATTTAAAAAGGCAGCTCACAATCACTTCTTTAACAAATTCCTAGGCGAGACATCTGATTGGAAGCGCAACTGGTTCCTCTTTAACCCATAATACTTCTTTCTATCCCTAGGCTATTATCCAGTTTTTAAGCGTGAAGTCTCTTCTTGCTAGCCCCCCTTTCAACCATTCGCCTCTGACACTCAAACTATAATAATGACTCACCGATACAATTTCTATTCTTGTTTTCATTCTACCGTTTTCAAATATTGATTGATATGCCACTATCTGCTCTACTAAATCTTTTCTTTTCGTTTCAGCTAAAAATCGGAAACCCAAAAAGCCTACTGGACCATCTAGCATTCATCGGACGCTGGTTCCTCCACGCTTTCCATTAGCCGCAACCTCGCTCAATTGAAGTTAATGATCCCTGCACGCGACACTGGCGTACAGACTCTTCTATCTAATCGATCCTTCCTAGTCCAATGGAATCTCCATTCCATAAGACTGATCTATTACGAAGTTAATGAAAGGACTTCTCAACTCCTCCCTCCCCTATGGTTATATGCTTTGCTTGTCACAATTACATTCAACTTTACATATCCTATTTTTGATTTGTAACTCATCATTTCCATAGTTGTGCCTGTTGGCCTTTGTTGCCAAATAAATTTATTATTATTATTATTAATGTGGGGTAGTTGGACGATAAAATCTCCTATACGAATGTGCATTCAAACAATAATGGAGCTAATATTATATAAATAACTCGACAATGAGAATACACGTTTTTCAACTATTATACATTTAATCGACCGATTTCATAATTACCGAGAAATTTGATTACTTATGTCGATCGAGACCAGAATGCATAGATTTGCTGGAGTGAAATGTGTAAAGGTTTATCTGTAAATCACAATTCTGGTGAAATTCTTGAAATCTACTGAGTTAGTTTCTGGTACCGGCTTGGTATTTCGACTACAATTGTGTTTTTATCATATACAGAATCGTTATTATAAATTGCATTTATTTAATAACACATACAGGTTTAGTGTTTTGAAAAGCAATTTGTTGGCACATTTTACAAGCTCTGAATATATTATATAACATGCTGACTTTGAAGTCGAATTTTCAAATTCTTTACATGAATTTAACTCGACTGCTGTTTAAGTGCTCTCCCGTATTGTATTGCACCGTCCAACTGCGAAATTTACATGCCCAAATATAAAGTGTGTATAGGGTTTAGTAATGGCTCCTATCGATGAGACATCAATACGCACGAAACCTATTTTGACATTAGATAATACATTTACTTCATGCTGAGTTTTCATATCCATTTGGTCCTATTTCAACCAAATTCTTACCAAAATGGCAATATATACCACAAAACTGCATATATATATATATATATATATATATATATATATTAGTTACCGCAAAAAATAACATGCAACAATTATATATTTAAATGTGTGATTTTATAATTGCCACGAAATGTGAGAATCGACATCGATCGAAGCCAAAGTATATGGATTAGGAGGAGTAAAACGTGCAAGGCATTAGATACAATTGTCCATTTCGGAATAATTCAGCCCATCTTGAAATGAATTATTTCGGTACCAAGTAAAGGGCTAGTATCTTGAAAACCATGGTATTGACTTTTAGTTCATTATCGGTATTTGGAAACCATTGTGCTGGTATCCTTCGTAGGTTCACCATATGCTATATAATGTGAATTAGCTTTGAAGTCGCATTGTTGAAGACTTTAATGAATACAGGTTCTTATATGAGATTGTATCTTCCAAAAACCTACATTTTTGACCAAATATATATTAAGTATAGGGCGTAGTACCGGCTCCAACCTATGAATCTCTAGTTAGTACAAAACGTATTTGTATATAAGATTATACCTTTCCTTCATATATTTTAGGTATAGGGCGTAGTACCGGCTTCAACCTATGAATCTCTAGTAAGTACAAAACGTATTTGTATATAAGTTTATACCTTTCCTTCATGCTCATTTCTGTATGAAATTCTTGTCCCGTTTTAAATAATTTCTTACTATGTACGCAATAACTAATGCACAGCTGCACATATAATGAGTTACCGCAGCGTAGAATGTATAACTTATATATATTTTTAAATTATGTCATGATTAAAATAAAATGCAATAACTAGTGTCGATTGAGGCCAACGTTCACGGATTATCAGGAGTAACAGTTGTGTAGTATTAGCAATAATTATCGGTTTTTGCTAAATTATGCTCATTTCAAAATCAATTATTTTGGTACCCGATACAGGCTCGGTATTTTGAAAGCTATTTTGTCGGTAACATGCACAGAAGCGCTATTTTGAAGACCGTTTAGCCAGTATCAAATACAGGATCGCTAATTTCGAGTATTAATGTGTAATTTTTCCGTTCAGGCTCTATATATTGAAAACCATAACTTTGGTACTCTTTATAAGCTCGGGATATGTTAGATAAACCATGTTGACTTTGAAGTTGCATTTTAGAATTCTCTATATGAAGTTAACTTCATTATCGCTTGAATGCACATTCGTTTGGGAGATTGCTCCGTACATCTGCCACACAATGCTTGCCCAAATATATTATCGGTATAGAGCATAGTATGGGCTTCAACTAATGTGTAGGTATTAAGTAGAAATTGCATGTGTACATGAGATTATATATTTTGTTAGTGCTGGGTTTGGTATAGCCTTCTGACAAAATTATGCATGCAAAGGTAATTTAAATATTGCTAGGCTTCATTCCGAATGTAGCATTAACTAATGGCGAGAAGTAATGGCTGTAGCAATAGAAATTGGAAACTAGCTCCGACAAATGATTAAGCATATTGGATTAGAATCCAATCTAAATGTGACTTCATAAGTTTGCTTTTTGTCTATCAATTTTCCTTTTATTTAAATTATCACTTAAAAATTTTAAACTTGGACACGGACGTTATAGAAATAATACGTTTTTGAGAAATATAACTTTAAAATGTAAAGGTGATAATATAAGTATAAGTAAAATTCATAGTACCATTTCCATCTGCAAAAACAAAAATAAATTTTATCGGATACAAGAAACGTTTTTCTCATTTTCTTCTCAAGTATCTACAAATGAACATCTCTTTATATATTCATTGAAAGGCAAAATAAGGTAGAAATTTGTCAACATGGAGAGAGTGTGAAAAAAAGGAAACCAATCAATTGCGTGCGTAACCTCCAGTTGGAGCTTAATGCTTCATCAACAAAAGTAAAATTGGTAGATTAAAAGTAAACTTATGAAGTTAAATTTAGGTTAAATCCTAATTTAATATTCTTCATTAGTTGGAGCTAGCTACCAATTTCTACTACTGCAGCCCTCGCTTCCCATTACTAGTTAGTGCTTCATTTGGAATGCAGCCTAGCAATATCTAAACTTCTTTTGCATTCATAATTTTGTCAGACAAATTAAATATTTCTTTCTGATTTTTTGAAGAAATATCTACAAATAAATATATTAATTTATGAATTCGAAACATGAGCCAAGCATAACTTTCAAACAAGTAGAGAGTGGAAGATAGGGAAATATCCGAAGATTTATAGGCAACAACTCCAATTCATACACAATTGCGGAAAACGCAATTTATACTTGTAAAAATCTAGCTATGTATGCTAGCTAATTGTGCTTCAAAAATGATGGATCCTTTTTGTCATTATAATTCGTAAGATTTTTAAAAGCGATATCCAACGAACTTTAAATAATTTATCGCCCAGTTGTGGCTGAATACTCACCATTCGATTTGATCCGGATTTTAAATTTCACTGTTCTTCCGCAAGTTTTGTTAAAAGTCTAGTGATCAATTACTTAAAAATTTGTGTTGACTAATTATATTTGAAGTCGACATTATAAATTGTTCTTCTTGAATCGCTAGATGGAAATACGCTAATTCATACGACATGCGCGGTTCGGCAGCATTAGTGTGTGTGTGAGAGAGAGAGAGAGTTAAAGCCGCTTTTAAATGAGTCATTTTTATGTGAGACTCACTGTTGCTCTTAAATGAAATTTTCAGTTATTAAACTCGTCGGTTGTAGTTGAGCCCCCTTCTAACAATTTACTCAATCAACTGCTCTTCAAATTCTTTGCTTGCCATATTTTAAATTTGTCAAGCTCCATATCTAGACTGAGCATTTTATCAATTGTTTAAAAACTCCTAAGAACTGCTGATACTTTATTTTTTAAATACACAGAATTACCATGACCTAAATGCAACGCAGAATAGGTTGGTTCTTGATAAATCTTTATTTTAAAATCACAAGAAATATCTATTTTAGTAACACATCAAAGGCGAAACGACAATCGGCGTTTTTATGTTTCACTGTTGAAATTTGTGCTTTCGTGACCTTATTTTGACATTTGAAGCAGTGCCTTTGGCTGCGACCTTTTTTGAACAAGGGTATTTTAAAACTCTTAACGCATATATTGGACATATTTGTCTAACTCCGCTAACTCTGGAGATATAGGGCTTCCCAGTTTCACATCATTACCAATTTCTGAACGTTGCAGTTGAATAGAAATTGAGCATATTTCGTACCACATTAATTATTTGATTAATAAGTAATTATTTTCAGGTGGTGTAATTAATTAATTTTGATGACTTGATTGATTAGAACTTGTTGAGGCTATGGACTTGCTATCTCCACAATGAAGACTATAAACCTAATTTTTGTTTTTTTATTTAGGCTGCAAAAGACTTTCTAAGGAATGAAATACACAACGATAAAACAGTAGAGCAACTTGATCTTTGTCGTTTGGCTTGGCCATTTCTACTTAAATAATGACTCGCTAGCATAGCGTCTAGTAATGCAGTTTGATACAATTGACTGCCTTGATAAATCTTAGATTTAGCATTGCAGATATATACCGGACTGATTGTCTGATTAATCATCATTACGTTGATTCATTTAGTTATATTTACAGTGTACTATCGTGCTATATGTATTTATTTTGTTTGCTTTTACTATATTGGTTTAGATCGCTGAGGATGGCATTGTCACTTGAAATTATGTATTTATAATTTCTGTTGAACTACTGAGCTGATGTATAATTTGATATGAATTATTTTAGGTCCTTCACAATATAAGCGTTAGAAACTGTTTCAAATGGTGTTCCTATTTCAACATTGGACTACATTTAAATATTAAAAATCGGGCAAATCAAATTTTATCAAAAAAATGAAAACTGTGTTAAGCAGCAATAAAAAATTGTTTCACCTGAGGGCTATACCAGATCAAATAGATAAGGTTGAGCGCAGAGTAATAAATAAAAATCAGAATCATAAATGATGCCAGTTTAATCGACGTAGCAGCTTCTAAGAAGGGTAAAACAGTTAGATCATTCACACTAACAATGTAAAGACAAGAAAAAACACAAAGTTTTTCATATGAGACTTAAATTATCAAAGGTCAATTCTCCGGTCCATGGATGGGGTAAATGGTTAGTTTTTATCCTGAAAACGTTGCGGAAATTACTATGCATTCAATCGGTTTCCGATTTTCCTGAATTTATTAACAGAGTTCAAGATAAAAAATTTTAGTATAAGGTTACATTTTCATATAATGTGTCGTCTTTGTTTACCAATTTTTTTATCGCAAGAAACCGTTGGCATTACAAGTACAAACAGTAGGCCAAACATATAACCGTGTCCGGTCCAACCTGATACTCTTCGAAAACTTATTCTACTATTCACTAAAGATGTATTTTTCTGGTTTAATGGAAGTATTCGTAAACAAGTTGATGGTGTAACGATGGAGAGCTCTTCATCTCCAGTGTTAGTGGAGATTTTTCTAAACCATCTTGAGAACATATCATTAAAGAGAGACAAAATATTCTCGATATATAGAGCATGTTGATGACATAATGGTAGAGTTGAGTTGCGGCTTAGAGAAAATAGTTTTTATGCAGTGTGATTTATATACCTGCTTAATAATGAATTTAGTATTCCATAAATGATTTATTTCTCATTTCGAATTACAATTAGAAATAATCATTGGTTCCCTGTTAAATCTATGGAGATTCTCGAAAAGAAGCACCGCACAAGTTGATTCAGTGATAAGTGTCACAGATTCCGGTTTAGATGTTTCCAGGTTCGAGCCTTGTCCACGGCAAATTCTGGACAATTCCTGAAGAGTTACCAATAATGACGAAACCGATCTACCGGCTGTATTACTATAATCACGTTTGCGATCTTAATACAAATACCTGACCCATTAAGTACATAAATTTGTCAGTATAGACTAAGAATTGTATTGTGTAGAAAAGGCAATTCATCTAGTAGATTGGTTTCGTCCTTATTTGGAACTCATCACGCACTAGCCAGAATTTGCTGCGGATAGGGCTCGAACCTGAGCACCTCTGCTTGGGAATCACCACCCGCGAAATCAATGGTCTTCGAATTGAAAAATCGTTCAATTTATTACCACTTCCACAGGCAGTGTGTTATCTTTTCTATAATGACAGTTTGGGGTAGGCTAGTTGGAGGCTTAGATCTAAAGAGATGACATATAGGCTCCAACTAAAGAAAAACTAACCAAAAAATATTAGTTACTATATAACAAAAATTGTGTTAAGCATGTGGTAGGTTAGCTCAGTGTTTTGAGCAACAGATTCCGAAGCAGACGTTCCCATGTTCGAGCCCTGTCCGCGGCAAATTCTGGACAGTATGTGACAATTTCTAAAATAAGTACGAAAGTGGTCTAATGAGCGAAATTCCTTTTCTTCATTATATAATGCTTAGTTTTCACTAACGAATGTAAATGTATTATTTGACTAGTGTTTATATCAAGATCAAAACCTTGAGTTAAATTAATTGTTACCACGGCCAGCACAACGAATAATCGTTAAATTTATGAGGTTCGTGGACAAAGTTCTACGCTATGCCACCGACTACTGTAGGCCATAATGGTTTTTAGTCCTGACCTAGATTATCACGCCGATCATCTTAGCAATGTCCTCTCACACTTAGTGGATCACGGACTTAAAATCAATCATAACATATCTCAAATTTCAACTACATTCGTTGTTTTTCTAGGGCATCGTTTGACACTATAAGGTATGGAGCCTTTGTCATCTAAGGCCAACCAGATGAAGAACCTTGTGTTACTAAAGAATGTGTAGGACTTCCGAAGATATTGGGAGTTATCAACTGCTATCATAATTTTCTTATCTGTTATGTATGCACCCGAGGAATCGAAAATGATTAAGCCGAAACTCTGTTATTTCTTGGTTGTCTGATGACGAGGAATTGTCCTTCATTCCATCAAATCGTTAACAAACGCCACTGTGCTAACGCATCAGACTTCGAGCGACCTTTCTACTCAACAATGGTACTTCTGAATTCGCAAACGGAACCACCATAAAACAAGCCAATTAATCTTTACTCGAGTACTCTACAACCAGTAGAAACTAGACGCGACATTTTAAGGTCGATAACTCCTTGCTATCTATGACGCGGTCCAGAATTTAATTAGAATCATAGACAGCAGCAGATTTGATGTTTTTACAAGCTATTTTTCTTTAGTTAGCGAACTTGTAAATGCGGCTTCAATATTTGTAAAGTACTCTGCCACAGTAAAAACACAACTGTCACGTCTTAGTGAATGACAATTCGACATTTTAACGTAAAATGCAAACTAAAAATTATAGTCAGATGCACTTTCAAGGCCAGACGTCTAACTACAACCGCCTTCGCCATCGAAATTTTCGCTCAATTCTATTATTATTATCAGTGAGCCCATCTTAACACTATCCCTCCCACGAACAAAACAACGCCGCGACAATCACGTTCAAAGATTAGTAATTCTTCATCCTACCAAGCTCGTATGCAGACTCTGGGACGGTTTACCCAATGTCTACTTTACGAGTACGCAGCCAAAAAAAAATTCATTTTGCCCCACCAGCCTTATAACCAAGGCAGAAAGTTGACCGTCAAACTTATAACAATATTAGACGGAACGCTAGGCGATGTGTCTCAGAGTGTGCTATATGCCAAGCAAATATAATTAACTGGCATACTCATTCTAAATTGGAACACTTCCCAAAAATGTCGTCTTAACCATCGTTCACATTGACATAGTTCATTTGAATCAAGTTCAAGATTCTAGCTATTTATCAACCATGATCGATACAATCCAACGATAGCCTGCGGCACTAATTCGCCGTGTCAATTCTGTAGATGAAATAACTAATGGTTTTATCTCTTCATGGATACTACATGTTTGGTGTTCCTTAAGCGGTTATCACTGAGATGGTTACATGCTTTTCATTGCAACCGAGCCGACGCATTACGTTTAGGACCCCTTTCAATGCGTTCCCGTATATGCAAATTTATTCGAACTTCTGCGTCAAAACTTTTGTATGACATGTAACTGTGCTTGTCGAGTCAGCTTCTACATTTACTACCCACACAGGATGACCCAGAATTCGAAGTTTATAGCCTTTGACGCCATTTCAGTAACATATCAGCCCATCAGCCGAGACAGGCTCCTCGTCCAGTCTTCGTTCATTCGCAGCTCGATTGCTGCTGGAAAGTACTTGTCCTTAAAAATGCTGCTGTGCTACCACTGAAACCTAATTATCGCGGTCCTTACCCGATGTTATTTAGACATACAAAATATATCATTATCATGAAAGCATAGACAGGTTGAAACCTTTCATCGAACCATGTTCTACATGCGTTTCAGGCCCCTCATGTCAACAATCTCAAACAAATCATAAACTATTTTTCACTACGTTTTACTGATATGGTTTTTCATATTCATTGTTCTATGTGTTACATGCTAAATTTTGCGCACACCCAGCGCTTTATTTCATGTGACGTGGTCAGCTCTTATGGATTCACACGACTCATTTTATGCTCATTTGTCTTATGTTGTTTAGCCAACGGTTTTTTTCTAACAAATGTGTAGCGTCTATGAACAGCTCTTCGGTATTATGCCATTCCTGCGGCTAGGATCGAATGGACTACATTTGTTTATTTTGAACAATTGATTTGCATGTTGTATTGTCTATACACAACACAGCTGCATTGTATGGCTCCCCCTTGATCTTACACTTACTTAATTTTATTATGACCATCTACATAGAGTTAACATTTTGTGCAACAACAATAAGCAATGACCAGTTTCGTATCATAATGTGGGCAATTAGCATGCATACCGCAACTTCATCTGTTGCGCACTTCACATACTCACACATGACTATCATGGACCACAACGTCGAGCGTAAATCAGCTTCTTTCGTATTATCGAGCTCCTCTCATTGACATTGATCTAGCCTGCCAGGGAAACACAAATTTAAACCTGGGATCACCTGCTGCATTCCACTTTGAAATTTTCACACAGCTGCACTCAAAACTTATCGACGCAGCTCCATTTTGATTCACGCGGTATGACCGATCACCAATGCTAACAATTTGTGTAGCACTGACGAGTGGTTATTTGACATCATATAATTGTTGAAGCAATTCACGAGAATTCACCAGTCCAATATCAGCACATTATGATAATCTTGTTATTAATATAAGGGCAGATTATTAACCAGTAACTTAACTGGGTTAGAAATCTGCCATACAGAACTGATTAAACCTCACCAGATAATCTTAAAACAATTTTCCTTGTATTTCAGAAGGGAAAAAGATGTAACGGTTCAAATTATTTAATTAATTAAAAATAAAATATGCAATTTAGTTTAGATACTGTTTGTGGCGGAGAACTAATATATATGAAATTATGTATTAGGTGTTGCGCACCTAATAACAAATTAGTTCAATTATGACCAGAAGAATAAACCAAAGACAGCATGAACGAAAAATATAATCTCGTGCACATTTGTTTCGTACTTATTGGCGACTCATCAGTAGGGGCCGATATTACGCCCTTTAACCACTATATATTTGGGTGACGAATGTTCGAAAATAGGACGATACAATCTCCTATACGAATGTGTAAACCAGCAGTAGTGAAGCTATTATCATATAAATTATTCAACAATGCGACTTCAACGGTAACTCACTCTATATAATATATATACCGAGTCTGTTAAAGATACCAACACTATGGCTATTCGGTATTATAATGATGGTATTGGGTACTGACACGACAGCCATAGTGTCAGTATTCTTTACGACTCAGCAGATAACATATATACTTATAAATATATATATATATATAAATATATATATATATATATATATAGCATAATATATATATATATATATATATTATAAGAGTGAGTTAGCGTTGAGAAGTTGCATTGTCAGGCTTATATGATGTTGATTCACTACGCACACGGGTTGTATCTTCCTATTACCACCATTCCTCTCACAATATATAGTGGGTAAAGGGCGTAATACCAGCACCTACTGATGAGTCGCCAGTAAGCACGAAACGAATGTGCACGAGATTATACATTCCGATCATGCCGTCTTTGGTTTATCCTTATGATCATAACTGAAGTATATTGTAACTAGGTGCGCAACACATAATGTATTATTGCAAATAAACGAAATTTTATTGACTGATACTGAACCAACTATAGCGTGCAATCTATAAACCAATTACGTGTGACCTGAATTTATGATATAAGTATTCCCTACGCAACACGGTCTGACCTGCTTGCTACCTAAAATTGCCGTTGTCTTTCTGCTGCACTGAATATCTACGCATTCTTTAAATCAAGTTTGCGTGCTTGAAGTAAACACCAATCCAATTGTATTTAACCAGTCGTCGAACAACATAATAAAACTACCGCCAGCCGCAACGCACAGACGCGTTTCGACCGTCCATGATCATCATCAGAGTACGACGGCAAACTGACTATCGAGGATCAAACATCATTGAATATATATGGAAATCAAATTTAGATATGCGGCTCTCACCTCTAGAAGTCTCGCATACATTGAACCTGACTGTCTAACTTGTGTTAAACCACACTGTGTCACTAATTAAGTAGGCCATCACTCACGTTAATCTTCTTGTTTCTGCGCATCCAGACATACGTAAACAATTAATTTATTCATAAGAACATTGTGGTTGCCTGACATTTTGGTACTGCCGCAGATTATCGACAAAACTCATCAAGGCTTCGAACAACAATTGATACATCATATTTCGTCTAATCTACTGGTCTACGTACATCTACCTGAGGATCACTTACCCACGAATAGGACACACTACAAGTGCCTAGGAGGATTTCAGGAAATCCGCTTCTGCTCTGGTACACAAATACATTACTGTATTAGCCGGTGAATGTTTCTCAGGTCATATTAAGGACCAAAGACAGTACTGCTTACACTACCTAATTCTTAGTAACGTTGTACGGCACTCTAGCCTGAGCGTTACAGAATCACCTATAAACTATTCAGTTATCATTTTTGAGCTACTGAATTTATGTAGATTTATGCTTTATTTTGACCACCTACTTAATAAGCATTATAACTGATAATTAGATTTTCTTATTATAACATTGGGCTACAGCTTTATAGAGTGTCCACTACTATTAAATTAAATTCGCCGAAAATTCCGTAGACAGAAAGAATGAGAGTCGCGTAGAAACCATTTATTAATATTCGTATATATGGCCTTTTGGCTTAAAAGCTAAAATTTCAACTGTTTTTTTCGCATAGCGTTTCTTGAATTATTTTCTGAATAGTTTTAAAGCGACGCTATGTAAGCCAACAATACTTTGCTTTTTTGAATCTCTAGATCCTATCATTAAAAACGTTACTTGTTGTCCTGTCTTGTTCACTGGGACTGGAGCAGTCGTTCTAGCAGGAGGGAGTTGGAATGAGACTGGATTGAGCCTGTAGTATAGAAGTTAAACTGTGAGTTCCTGTCGATGGAGCAATTTGTTTTGATGAACGAGGGCAAACTATTACGATGGGGACTCAACCTAGATTTTGTTCGTTACGTTTGTGAAGGAAGTCGAGTTGACATCTGTTTATGCTGGTATGTCCAATACATAAAAGCCCATTACGCAGTAAAGAAAACTAGATGTACGCTCGATATTTTCGTACGAGTTGAACCTAGTGATTTTCTCGTGACATGTAAACGTGAATTTCAGGTGGCTGTAGTGCCTTACTGCGTCGCTGTCAAATTGAAGGCCGGTAGCTAATTACCTGTCTTGTAAGTTGATCATACGGGGAAATAATAACCTGTTCTGCTTGGCGTTGATTTAATATTTTTGTAAACATTTTGTATCACTAAAGACTTTACTTGTTGTCTTGTCCTCTTCATTGAGATTGTAGCAGTCATTAAAGCCGGATTGGGTAGATAGGAATGAGACTTCAGCATGGATAAAATACTAGAAGAACGGATCGTCTGTAGAATGGTGGAGCAATTTATGTTGGTTCAATAGGCATTGACCACTTAGAGCAGTTTTTGAACAAAAACGATTCGGCGTATAGATAGAAAAATAAATCAATAAATATCACGACAAATTTCAAATGAGTGTATAAATCTTTCATTGGAAAAAGTGTCTAGTAGCAATGTACTTAATCTAATTCAATCAAAAATTGATCAAATAAGGGAAATGAATGGGATGGACCTAAATTATGGATTTCATTTTTCCGATAATCACGATATTAAATTTGAAGTAGTATTTGAAATGTTATTTGGACAAAAAGCCAACGCAGAACCAATAAGCATGCATTATAGACACTATCTTAAAGCTAGTAAAATATAAGATAAAATAGGACCATAATTATATACCAAAACTACGAAAGTCATGTGTGTATGAGATTATACGCATCTTTTATACTGACTTCGGTTTATCCTTCTGGTCATATTAAAACTAATTTGTTACTAGGTGCGCAAGACCTAATACACAAGTGCATAAATATACACATTTCGGAGATCAGTAAACAGCACAACATGTTTTACGAGCTAACATGTCAATTTGGTAGAATTGCATAAATTAAAATTATTTTGTGCCGAAATAGTTTCCTAGCGTTCACCCAAATAGTATTTCAGTTTTCGTCCAATTTCTCAGTTTGTGGTGAAGATATCAGGTTATGGTGAAATGAAGAGTGTGGGTCTGGAGGAGAACGATCAGAAGAGTTAATTGAAATTTTATCCAAGTTACGTAAAGAAGAAAAACTATTTGGATGAGTGGTAGACAAATATTTTGACGCAAAAGAAACGTTTTCAAAAATATGAACCATAATCACTCAGCGCAAAAAATATATTTTAACAAGCAATCGAATTTTTACACTAGATGCTTTAATACCGTTTATAAATTGCGTTCTCATATAAGCTAAGAAATAATCTCTTGACTGAGCATCTCCTCGAAAAGGAAAAAGAGAGCAAACACTATTGAGCGCAAGTAAACTATCTCGTTTATATGCGGCTATTTTTATTTATTTTAATAATTATTATTCAAAATTCTGTTAACGATTTTCCAATTGCTGTATTTGGACAACCAGTATACATACAGAAATATATATATGCATATAGAAACAGAAATACAAATTTATAAAAGAATAGGGTTAAATGCTTATATGCAAAATTGAAGTTGTTTTCTACATATACTGAATAATAATGGTTCAAATTGGAATATACCAATATCACTTAGGCGAGTCATTTGTAGTTAGTGTAATTACTATTAATCCGATAACCGTTAAATATAATCATATTTTTTATTCCAAAGAAGCATATATTAACATGTCTATTTCATACACAAAGATATATATATATATATATATATATATATATATATATATATATATATATACATATATAACTATCATCTATCGTACACAGTAATTTTTTTCTAAAGATTTTGCGCCGGGTGATTTGGGCTCATTGTTACTAGACTTTTTAAAGTGGGCGATATCAGCTGTAACCTGAATTGTGTTGGTCACAACACAAAGACAATTGCGTTAATGCAAGAAAACTTCTGGGGTATCAGGATACACAAATTAAAGACGCGTATTAGATAAATATTTAGACATAGTGGTATACAAATAAATTTAGCAGATGCTTCTAATAATAGAAAAAGATAAAATCATAAAGCAAATAAAAACACCATAATAACGGCGTAGAATAGTAAACGATGTTTATTAAACAAAAAATCAGTGAAATATGGAAATAGTTACTGCGTTTTTTAGCCATTATTACCGAAGACGAATCTATAAAGGCAAATGAAAACGTCATGCTTTTTAAGCATTAATAATTCTATGTTGACAATATACACTTATGCATGCCAAAATTAGGAAGAATTGACGTCATTTTGGTATACCAATCAATAAAGCACGGGATTATAATATGACGTAAACAGAACATAACAATGTAAATGAAAACACTATAGTGCTATAGGATGAAAAGGTTTGTGATGACAGAATGCAATTATGAATAAACTTTTAGAAAAAGGTGATAGCATTTTAGTATAGCATACTATATAACAGATGTTTCTAATAAGAAAAAAGTGAACTTCCAAATGAAAATAGAATATCGTAATAGGAAGTCAAATTATATGGTGAAAGTATGCAGTCATTAGAGACGTGTAATAAGGATAACATCAGAGAACCTTTAGATAGAAAGGTTGGCAGAAAAGGCATACCACTCTGGATATCAGGCGCTTATAATAAAATGAAAATAAAGCATAAAAATGACAATAAAATCAGCATGGCGCTAAAGGATGAACAATTCTATGGTAAAAGTGTACAAGGATCCATACGAATATTAAAGGAAAATACAGAGTACCTATAGGAAGTGGTGACAGCCTACTGATATATATTTTAATATAGCAGGCGCTTGTGAATAAAGGAAAATAGAATATACTAATGTAAATGAGAATAAAATGTAACTGAAGAAAGAAAATTTGATGGTTCAAGTATATAATAATAAAAGATATTTATTGACGAACATCGCAGAGAACTTTTAGAAAGATATGATATACTACCCTATGTAAAATTCGATTCAGATAAAAGGAAAATGTACAATGAAATGCAAATGAAAATGTCGTTGCCTTATATAAAGACAAATAATATGATAACAGCATGCAGTAATTTAAAGCGATATAATAATGGCCTATAACTATTTAAAGCAGAGCCTTGTAATTAGAGGAGAATGGGACATATCTATGCAATAGTGACTGTATATACGAATAAATAATGGGTATAAAAGAAGAGTACGGAAAAAGTTAATTAAAAAGTCACTGCATAGTTGTATGTAAGTATGTATTAGGTGTTGCGAACCTAGTAGTAAATTATTTCGGTTGTTACCAGAAGGATTAACTAAAGGCAACATGAACGACAACTATAATCTCATGCACATTCGTTTCGTGCTTACTGGCGACTCATCAGTAGGAGTCGGTATTACGCCCTTTAAATATATTTGGGTGAGGAATGTGGGATAATAGTACGGTACAATCTCCTAGACGAATGTGTAAACCTGCAATAGTGAACTATAGCATAAATTGATATCCATCATGTTGATACCATGTACCGACTCGGAAACCATAGTGTTAGAACCACGTACCTTTTCGGTACAATAATGTTGGTATCGGTTACTAACACAATAACCATAGTGTTAGTATCATTTACAGACTCGGTATATATATTATATAGATTGAGTTAGCGTGGAGGTCGCATTTTCGAGACTTTATATGATGTTAGCTTCACTACTATAGGTTTACACATTCATCTAGGAGATTGTATCGTCCTATTATCCCACATTCCTCATCCAAATATATAGTGGTTGAAGGGCATAATACCGGCTCCTACTGATGTGTCACCAGTTAGCACGAAACGAATGTGCATGGGATTATACTTGCTGCCTTTAGTTTATCTTTCTGGTCACAACTGAACTAATTTTTTACTAGTTTCGCAACACATAATACATACTTGCATATATACTAGTTCTCCGCACCAAACAGTATTTAACTGTAATATATTGAATTAAATGATGTCATGCTTACCGCGAAATGTGATAACTGATATCGATCAAGGCCAGAGTGTATGGATTTACTGGAGTAACAGGTGTTCAGAAATTGTTGTAATTCTCAATTTCAGTGAACTATAGAAGAAATTGATATCCATCATTTTGATACCATGTACCGACTCGGAAATCATAGTGTTAGAACCACGTACCTTTTCGGTACAATAATGTTGGTATTGGTTACTAACAGAATAGCCATCGTGTTAGTATCCTTTACAGATTCGGTATATATATTATACAGTGTGAGTTAGCGTTGAAGTCGCATTGTCGTAGACTATATGACGTTAGCTTCACTATTTCAGGTTTACACATTCGTCTAGGAGATTGTACTGTCCCATTATCCCACATTCTTCACCCAAATAGTGGTTAAAAGGCGTAATACCGGCTCCTACTGATGAGTCACCAGTAAGCACGAAACGAATGTGCATGAGATTATACTTTCCGTTCATGCTGCCTTTAGTTTATCCATCTGGTCCCAACTAAACTAATTTGTTACTAGGTTCACAACACCTAATACATACTTTCATATATATTAGTTCTCCGCAAAAAACAGTATTTAGTATAGTTGTATTCTTCCCTGTTTAGAAAACACTTCTAACAAGAAATACAGAGAACTTACTAAGTGCTATGGGTTTCTATAAAGAAAATTTCAACGGTGGCAGTATAGACTATTAAATTACATTTATTAAGAAAACGTCCGGGAACATTTATAAAGAAGTTTGCGAGCTTTAATTAAACACCAGTCACGTAAAATGTATGCAAGACTACTAGAGGTGAGAACCGCATATCTAATTTTGCTTTCCATACATATGCAATGCGGTTTGATTCTCGATAGTCAGTGCGTTGCGACTGGCGGTAGTTTTGTTATGTTGTTCGACGACTGGTTAAATACAATGGGATTGGTGTTTACTTCAAGCTTGCAAACTTGATTTAAAGAATTGTTACCACCAACCGCGCAATAAATTATTGTTTAACTGTATTGTCTATATGTGTGTGGCGAAAGCTACAAACAGCTTATATTCGTGACTGCATATAAATTATGCAGCCGACATTTCCAGTCACGTACAATGTATGCAAGACTACTAGAGGTGAGAGCCGCGTATCTAATTTTGCTTTCCATACATATGCACTGCGGTTTGATCCTCGATAGTCAGTTTGCCGTCGTACTCTGATGATCATGGAAGGTCGAAGCGCGTCAGTGCGTTGCGACTGGCGGTAGTTTAGTTATGTTGTTCGACGACTGGTTAATTACAATGGGATTGGTGTTTACTTCAAGCACGCAAACTTTATTTAAAGAATTGTTACCACCACCCGCGCCATAAATTATTGTCTAATTGTATTTTCTATATGTGTGTGGCGAAAGCTACAAACAGCTTATCTTCCTGACTGTATAGAAATTATGCAGCCGACATTTCCAGTCACGTAAAATGTATGCAAGACTACTAGAGGTGAGAGCCGAAAATCTAATTTTGCTTTCCATACATATACACTGTGGTTTGATCCTCCATAGTCAGTTTGTCGTCGTACTCTGATGATGATCATGGAAGGTCGAAATGCGTCAGTGCGTTGCGACTGGCGGTAGTTTTGTTAGGTTTTTCGATGACTAGTTAAATACAATGGGATTGGTGTTTACTTCAAGCTCAAAAACTTGATTTAAAGAATTGTTACCACCACCCGCGCAATAAATTATTGTTTAATTTATAAAGAAGTGACATAATAGGGTACCAGCCTATATGGAAATCTCTTTTAACGAATTAAAATAGAACATATTAATTCAAATTATAGATATAATATTTCTATTGTGTATTTAAGGAAAAACAGCAGTTTTAGAAGTAAGCGATAAAATAGTTGTGTAAGACTCAATAGAGCAGAATATTTTAATTAAATGAAAACAGAACATACTTATACAAACGGAATCACCATGGCGCTATAGAAAGAAACATTCTACTGTGACAGTATATAATAATGAAAGACTTGATTTCAATATAAATAGCAAGACCGCTTAGAATGAAATGATGTCATAATGTTATACCACGCTACATAACATATGAGATCAATAAAAAGAAATGTGAGCATATTAAAGAAAATGAAAACGCAACAACTTATAGAGATGGAATTTATAGAGTGACAGTACGCACTAATGAATTTGTCTAAAAGGTAAACAAGAACCTTTAAAAATAAGCTACAGCGTAATAGTACACCACACCATGTATAAAACGCTTTCATTTAAATTGAATAGAGAACAAATAATGCACTTAAAACACTGTGGTATCATAGGAAATAAATTTCTTTGAAGGTAGCAAACAGTAATGAAAGGCGTGTTTTTAAGAAAAATACGGAGAAATAATAAAAGGAAGTAAAAGCATGGTTGTATAAACACCAATCCTATAATAGTGTAAATTCGCTTCGGAGTCTTTACCATCCACTGCACCAATTTCTCGCAAAACGCAAACAATTTCTAGTTCTATGACAACATGTTTTGTTCAGCTTACTGGAGGAAGTACATTTAATGTACATTTTTAAATCAATATATCATTTCTGATTTAATCAATTGTTGACATCATGCTCGCGATCAGTGCGTAATCAAATGTATAAATCTTATTTGCAATACCCCTATCCATGCAGCGAGGTCTCCTTTCCTTAATGAAATATTTCGATTGGATAGTTAGAATTTGTTACTAGGTTCGCAACACCTAATACATACTAACAAAAATTAAGTTAGATTATAAAAGAAAACTGTGTGTAGTATATAGCAAGTGGCGCATTGGATAGAGTAACAAATATGCACTGGTTTGAGCCCAATAAGCGACAAAATTCTGGACAAAATTTAAAGAGTTTCTAATAATAGAGAAGCCTAAAGTAAAGGCTAACCAAGAAAAATTAGTCAGTATATAGCTTAAAATTGTGCGTAGTATGCGGCAGGGTGGCTCAGTGGTTAGAGCAGCAGATTCTGTCTGCGGCCCATTCTAGACAGTACGTGATGAGTTCCCAATAAAGATGAAACTGGTCTACTGGATGAATTGTCTTTTCTACATTATACAATTCTTAGTTTATACTGACAAATTTATGTATATAATGGGAGAGGTTTTTATATCAAGATCTTAACCTTCAATTAAATATTTAATATCACCGTCCGCGCAAACAGTGTTCGTTTAAGAGTGAAACTTGTCTGCTAGATGAATTGCATTTACTAACATTCACAATGCATAGATTTAATGAAAAATAAATATAAAATATGATTTGTGTTTATATCAATTGCACAACCTTAACTTAAATGAACGTTATCACCACCTGTGCAAACAATTGTTTAATTGTATAAATTTTCAATTCCGCAAAGCTTTTCCGCGTGGCATCATGCCTGTACTATAGTGACTGATTCGGCGTTGTTAGTTGGAACATCATATCTAAAGAGATGCCAAAGGCTCAACCTAAAGGAAATGCCAAGGAAAACATAAATTTTATAAACAAAACGTTTTCGCAATGTGTAGCTGGATGGCGCAGTGGATAGAGTCATAAACGTTGAAACGTGTCCTGGTTCGAGACCCATCCGCGTTACGGTACTTAACGAATTACCAATAAGTATGAAACCAGCCTCTTAGATGAATTATCGTTCCTAACTTAAACAATGCATTTATACTAAATATATATATATATATGGCGATTAGTAATCATATCAAACTCGCAACCTTGATTTAACTTAATTTTCTCAACGCCCATGCAATCAATGATTACTATGTTAAATGTTTCTTGAAGGAATGTCCTTGTTGCGATACTGAATTAATTGAAATTACCTGATCTGCGTTTCGACTAACGCAAGTGTGACACTTGCTTCATTTGTTTCGTGAAATGCATCTGATGAAGATCTACGGTAATGTAGATCGAAATATTATGAAAAAAAGAAAATTACTGGAACAATGAAAGCTGCGTTAGTCAAAACGCAGATCAGGTAAAATGATTACTATATTGTTTGATTTTTAAACGGGGAAATATCTACAAAAACTTGACTACATACATGTCGCACAGTCGACATTTTTAATAAAATATAATGCATGAGGGAAAACTAGACGTAAGAGCCGTACATATGATTTTATTTTCCTTATATAGGCATTGCGGTTTGATCATCGCTAATCATTTTGTCGTTGTTGCCTAAAGATGATTATTGGTGTACGAAGCGAGTCAGTACGTTTACCTGCAGATTTTTTATGTTTTCCCCCTGTTTAGATAAAAATATATTTGGTTTTTCTTTAAAAGTCGCAAACTTGATTTAAGCAAATGTTATACTCTACTGCGTCATTAATGACTTTTAATCGTTTAACTTATAAAAACATGAAGAACCTTTGCAAAATTGCAATGTTCGTGATTGCATAGTTGTTATTCAGTCGGCATTTGCAGGAAGGACAAGTTACGCAAGACTACTTGAGATGACAGCCGCATATTAAATTTTGCTTTACTTATGTATGCACTGCGGTTTGATCCTCTCTAGTCAATATTCTGTTAAGATGAGGTAGAAACGCATCTGTACCTGTGACTGATGGTAGGTTTGCTATTTTATGCGACT
The DNA here is from genome assembly GCA_029291075.1 of Eudiplozoon nipponicum. Taxonomy (NCBI): domain Eukaryota; kingdom Metazoa; phylum Platyhelminthes; class Monogenea; order Mazocraeidea; family Diplozoidae; genus Eudiplozoon; species Eudiplozoon nipponicum. The sequence continues at coordinate 18,351 of JAQBSW010001933.1, read as the reverse complement.
GGATTGATACAGTAAGAATAATGTATATGTGATGCCAGCAGACTTTATTAACACAATTATTATCACCACTCGCGCTATCACTGATTGTGTAACAAAATATTTCATGCGAGAATTGTATTGGTGTTTACTTCAAGCTCGCGAACTTGATTTAAAGAATCGTTAACACCACTCGCGCAATCAATTAATATTCAGTGTAAAGAAATTTTATAACTAATCGATCAGTTAACGTATGTTTGACTAAAACGTTTATCCATGAAGCGAAATCTGTGCAAAGCTCACGTTCGTGACTACAGATATATTTTATATGCGAGGCGACCACTAGTGGTTATAATTGGAGTATGAAACGCGTCTTTGTGCGTGACTGCCAGTTGTTTATATGTTTTGCGGCTGGTTTGATTCAAAAGGATTGGTTATATATCGACTGCAAATATGATTTTAATAATTAGTATCATCAACTGATCGATCAAAATTTCTTCAATTGTGACTTTTATCCATGGGGCGTGATCGGAATAAAGATAATAATGAAGATTGCATATAAATTGTGCAGCCGAATTTTACAGTCAAGAAAAATGTATGCAAGAGTACTATAGGTGAGAACTGCATTTAAAAATTTCCTTTCTTTACATACGAATTGTGGTTTTAACCTCTTTAGTTAGATAGCCGCCTTTATTTGATGATAATCAGAAAAGTTCGAAACACATTGGCTAATAGAACTAACGGTATCTGTGCTACGTTGCGCGACTGGTAAGTTGCAATGGCTTTGGTATTGATATCAAGCTCGAAAACTTCATTTAAAGAATGTTTATTACCAACCACACAAACAATGATTGTTTTATTTTATAACGTATATCCATGTGGAGAAAGCTGAAACTGGACAGATATCGTGAAGCCTACATTTCCAGTCAAGTACAATGTATGAGAAAAGAATACAGGCGAGTACCGCATATCCAATTTAGATTACTTTATATAGTTATTGGTGTTTGATCCTCGTTAGTCGGATTGACGTCTTTCTTCAATGATGATTATATAATCTCGAAACGTTTTAAAGCGTTGGATTGACGGTAGTTTTGAAATTTGATGTGACTTGTTAGATTAAAATGGATTAATGTCTATATCAGACTCGCAATATTGATTTAAGCGATTGTTATCGCCTTCTATGATATAGAAATATACAAATACGGCGAAATCTGCCTAAAAATAAGGTTCTAGGCTAGATATTACGTTTGAGTTATGTACTGGCGAAAAGGAAATGGACAATTTTAATCTGTTTTATATACATCTGCCTTATAATCAACTTATACATGCATTCATTAATTATTGCATGTAGATTGGTTCGTAGGCACGTTTAGAGATAAAATGTCATCTTTCTCCAATCAATTCTAGGTGCTACTTAATATCCGATGTACATATGGAATTGCTTCTCTAAATCTCTAACTAGAGTACGAGGTAATATGTGACTTAATTTACCGTAGAACCATTTAAGGTTAAAAGGATGGCTGAAAAGAATCTTTTCAAAGAAAATTGATTTCTTGTTCGTTATAATCAACTGTTTACCCGGGTGAATAAATATACTAAGAAGAATGACCAGATGGAGAAACGAAATTCAAAGGCCATATTTAACTCGCGAGTTACTGAGAATTAAAGACAAATTTTGAGAGAGCCAGAATGACAATATGTATAAAAATAAAGCAGTGTGATAAGGGGAAACAACACAATTTGGAAGAACGCTCTGAAAAATACGCTTTTGTGCCTGTAAGTATTTAAAATTCATCTGAAAAATTTAAATTGTCAATTTATTTGACAATGTAAATCCATTGTGTGCTACATTAATTTTTACAATATTTTTGTATAAGTTGATGCTTTTATGCTTTACGGTTGTCCACCAAAGTTTACCGTATTTGGAACTTTGTGCGAGTTCGATGGGCTGCGTATGAGGATGGCATTCGGGTTTCGGTTGTCTAAATTTTTTTGGGACCATTAATTAGATTGAAACCTTACTATATATATATATATATATATATATATATATATATATTATTACAAACTTTCAACTTCTATTTTACTGGAGATATTCGGCAGTCAATAATAATAGTCAAAGAAAACAAGCAAACTTGACTTGACATTTTATTCAGTGTATTTGTCCATTTTAGGTATACATTTGAAGACAAAACGTAGCCATAGCATTCACTTAACGGAGTGTCAAATTAAATTATGGTGTTTATAAAGTATTTATTTCTGTGATAACATAAATGTCAGCTACAAGTATATGGATCGTGAGGTCTTAACTGAAATTCTTAAATGAATTTAGATTAGGGAACAAATCAACTCGTAATCAATTATATACGGGGAGTATACTCATACACTCTGACGAAAATACTCTTATAATTATGTAGGGGTGAAAAGGGAAATAGGGCGGCCTGTACATTATACAAAGAGATAAAAGTGTTTGTATGCCATGCATTAAGGGAGACAATCTACTAAGTCAAAACTTATTTTAGAACATTGGAAAGGGAACTAATTTGATTTTTTGTTTTATCGTTACATCGGGCTTTCGTTATTATTGTTAATTCCATTAATTACTGAACTTTCCAATGTCGAGGGCAAAGGTAAAATAATAATATACTTCTGAATAAGACATTTTTCTGATGACAAGGTGTCAGATGACAATTTCCATACTTTGTGCAATGAGAATTATTTTATTTAAGTTCGTAAACTTGATGGAAAGACCGCTTATCACCCCCTATGCAATCAAAGTTTGTGCAGTCGCATGACTAAAATTCGTGTGGCAAAGCTCTACAAACGTTCTGTCATGATTGCATGGGAAGTGTGCAGTCCACTTATGCATCCAAGCGTAGAGGCCCTTTCGTCACTACCATAGGAGAGGCCCTGTTATGCCAGACTCGGGTGTCTAATGTGGTTGGAATTATGACCAAATTTAGAACAATTAAATAACTCAGCACCTTCTCGTAAGCTAACGTTCTTAAGTCCTTCCTATATTATCCTATATTAAATTAAAATAAGATTTATTACAAACTATTTTTTCCAACAAAGTACGTATGCTCACCGTCTCATTGATTGCCACTAGAAACCTTTCTAAAAATGAAAACCTTGAAAACAGAAAAACAACCAAAAACTTTTCCTGAGATAAATTTAAGATCAGTTTCGTGATATTAATAAGAATAATAGTAAGTGCTCAATTCGATAGTTTATTGTCAAATTCCATGCAGGTCATCATTATACGGGCAATCGGATATTTCTGTATCAGAACAAAGGAAACTACGTACTGCACAAAACAACATCTCAAGAAGATTATTCTGAATATATTAGAAATTAACGAAAATTCCAATATTTTTAAAAAACAACTTTTTATTTACCAAACCATCAATAACTTGAAATGTACTAAAATAAAAATAAAATAATTCTTCCATAGGGAGTTTATTGACCTCCACACAAGTACAATGCATGTAAGACTAATAATGGTATGTGTGGAATAATTAATATACGCAGTGTAGTTAAGTCATCGTTACTCAGTTTGCCATGGCCCTCTGATGATGATCATGAAATGTAGAAACGCATTAGAATATGTTTTACTGCCGATCGTTCTGCTACATTGGGCTACTAGTGTAGAGGAAGATATATCCTCCGACAAAATTAAAGTGACATTCATTAATAAATTAAAACCACCATGGCTGATTGAAACGAATATTATTAAAAAAGTAATTATTCGTTTATTTTCTAGAACATTAGTTGTTTAAATACTTGACAGTATACATACTTTTGAATGGTGCGTAATTTCATTTTGGTAATCTGTACTTGATTGACCTGACTTTCCTCACCAAGCTGCATTTGTTTCTTTTCTCCAATTAACGTTTATAATTACTCGATTTTCGCAATATACAACTGCTATCATTTTGTCTTTTGAATCGTACACATTCAGGACGTTCAGGAAAAGTAATTTAATAATTCTGTTTTTCACGTCTTATTTATTTCCAGCTTATTTGATCGGGTGTTTTGCTACGTAAGAAGTACACAATCCGTTTGCCTAACACTAAGTTATCAAGTTAATAATTAAGTACGATCAGCATGGAAGCTAATTTTAAGTTTGAGGAAAAGCAAATTAGCTCAAGATATAGCAGGCATGAATTTAATAGATGTCAACGAGAATTCAAGCTTATCAGATTAAAATGGGCATATTAAGATTGAAAACGACTTGGCATCTATGGGGTTCTCATTTACTAATAGGTATGGAGCCTCTACAAAATATGGCGACCGCGCCAGTCCACCACCGTATAGAACCGAAAAACACTCAAGTGGGGTCGGGGATGCCCAAATGATATTTAAAGCTTCCAAAATTGTACACCCTATGGAGAAATTTGCTGCAGCATGGATGGCATTGCCAGAGAATTTCAGATGCACCTTGGAAGGCTTTAGAAACAGAACTGTGAAAGAAGAAATCTATAAAGCGTTTGAGTTACTAATGGCCGAAATTCAACAGAGATATCAGCCTGGAAGGTCGGCACAAATTTGCGAATTATTACGCCTAGAATAGATGGGGCGTCAACTAGCATCAGAGTTTTCTGAACGCCTTAGTACGAGAGCTTCCGCGTTGAATATATATAGAGATGTGGTGAATTCTATTTTTTCAGCTGAGCTACCATCCAGGCTTAGAGGCACATCAGATGTATTTGAAACAATAAATTTTGATTGGCCAAGTAAGCTCAGAGGGCTAGACGGAGTGTATAAACAGAGGAACCACAGGTACATGCTGTAACGGCAGATTCTGTCATGGTGCAGAAAGCTATGGCAGATATCGAAACCACTCAGACGCTACAAGAAAGTGTGCGTTATTTATGTAGAGAAGTTGCTAGTTTACGTCGAGAAATTGCGCAACCTCGGAGACAGAGAATAAATGCTAGACGTCGAGGGAGTTACTCGCATGAACACTTCGATGGGCCGCGCGGATGGTGTAAGTCACATTGCGAATACGAAGTGAAAAGTGCCAAGGAGAGAATGGCATATACCCAAGTTTAGTTGGAAACAAATGGAAAGGAAGCAACAAACCGGTAGAGAGGAATCCATCACCGGGAAAAGGATAAAAACCCCGCAAATGGGAGCCGTAGGGAGGTTCCACTGCAAAGGCTCCCAGACGTGCCTTTAAAAGGCATACTTAAGGCAAAAGATGCGACAAGATCAAATATCACTGTAAAAGTAGGCAAGTGGGTCAGTTTCTTCCTAAGCGGAGATCTGGAAAACATTGCCGGATTAACCAGCAAAAAATTTATTATTAAAGAAGAATTAACTGGACTGGAGTTTCTTATCGATACAGGTGCTGAATTAAGCATAGTTAGGTCAGACGTGGTGGAAGCAGATTGCCCCACATTTGATTATCAACTATGAGCCGCGAATGGTAGTCCGATAGGAGTCAGGTGGATGAAAGAATTGTCGGTGACCTTAGATCAGAAATCTTATTTTACATGGAACTTTCTCGTAGCCGATGTCAAGGACCGTATCATTGAGATGGATTTCTTCACGCACTCCAAACTGACTCTAGATTCCAAAACTAATACTATCGCAGAAGGCGTAGGGGTGTTAACACACACTGAGTCTTACACTTCGGAAGTTAGAACAGTCCTTTTATACCGTCGCAAGGTCGTACATGTCTTTGACGACATCATCGAGAAACATATTGCAGTGTTTCAATCTTTCAGTGCCAAAAGAACAGGATTGAAAACACGAGTAGAACTCAAAATAGAATTGGTGGCTCCGTTGCCTTGTTCACCAAAGGCCCAACCATTGGCACAACACGAGCAACAAGTTGCTGTGTCCGAAGTTCACCAAATGCGCAAAGAAGGGATTTGTAGAAGAACAAATTCCAATTTTGCTTCCCCAATAGTGGTAGTTCACAAACCTAAACTGGGACAATGGAGGGTTTGTGGAAATTATCGTCCATTAAACTCCTCTCCCAACTAGAGTACTTTGCTCCGAGACATAATTGGATGAGGTATACTCAAATTTAGATCTCCAGAAAGCGTACTATCAGAAACGGATGGAGGAAAGTTCTATACCACTCACCACAGTCAGATTTCCAGGGGGATCGCATGAATTTCTTCGAATGCCTTGGGATTTGAAAAATACCAGTCAGATATTCCGGCGTTTGGCTGAAGAAATCCTTTAGAATTGTCCATTTACGAGGGTGTATATAGAAGACATAATAATTTTTAGTCGCTCACGTGATGAACATCCTAGACATTTGGAAACGGTTTTGACCAGGCTGGAACAATATGGAATAGTGGTCAAACCCAATAAGAGTAACAGTCGATGCTCTTCAGTCGAGTATCTTGGACATGTACTTTACAAAGAAGGAATTTAACCTTTGAAAGATAAAATCCAAGCTATCAAGGACGTAACGGAGCCCCGGACCGCGCGCCAGTTTCGAAGGTTCTTGGGCATGATCAGCTATTATCGACGATTCATTCCAGGTCTAGCCGGAATTCTAGGATCGTTAACACGCCATCTCACACGTGATAAGAGCACGATCAAGAAGTCTTGGCCAATAAACTTGAGTCAGTAAGACCGAGAAAATGTCCAACGCGCCAAGGAAATGCCAAGTGACGTAACCACACTAGCACCTGTAGATTGGGAGAAGCCATTCGAGCTAATCACAGATGCCTCATATGTTGAAGTAGGAGCACTGCTTCAACAAAGAGACAATGATATAGTAATACCGATTGGATTCTATAGCCGAAAACTTAATGATCGAGAAAATCGGTGTTACTTTTGGTAAAGAGCTTCTAGCTTTGTATGCCGCAGTGCTACATTTTGAGCATTACTTAAACGGTCATCAGCATACTTGGTAAAACAGCGAGGCTTAATTACTCTCGCAGGGTGAATTCCCAAATTACCCGGTTAACAGAGTTCGATTTCACTGTGTCCCATGTCGCTGGTAAAGAGACTGTGGTAGCCGATGAACATAACAGACCGAATGAAGCAGATGTCGAGCTGATACATCAAGGTCCATTGAAGAATCTAGATGATTCTCCAAACAATTTAGTAAATCAAATCGAAGAAGCGCAAGGATTGGATCACTTTACGTTAGTTTTGTCCAAGAGACCAGGATATGTTCGCAAGCTCCTGAGTGGTAAGTGGTTGTTATGCGAAACGTCCCGAAATCAACCACGACCATATGTGCCGTTGGAGTTACGTGCAAAAATTATCCAACAATTACACGATGTGAGACATCTATCCATAAAATAAACTATTCAATTAGTCAACGACAGATACGTGTGGCCGCACACGTCTGAAGACATACGGGTATGTGTAAGAGCCTGTGCCAAGTGTCAAATGTGTAAGATGTGGAGAAATATCAGAACCGAGATACAGAATATTGGGATACCAATTGGACGGTTCAGACATGTACACATAGACATTGTCGAAATGCCTGAAGTCAACGGCCAAAAATATTTGACAACAATGGTAGATAGTTTTAGTCGCCAATTCGAAGTGGCGATTTTAAAATATAAGACAGCGCAAGAAGTCTTGATCGCGTTCCTACATAATGGGATATCGCATTATGGTGTTCCGGAAAGAGTCACAAGTGATCGCAGTAGTCAATTTATGTCAGAGCTTTTCGTAAGATCACTTTATATCATTGGAACAAATGTATTGCATACTAGCGCATACAATCCACGAGCGAATGAGATAGTAGAAAAACTGCATAGTGAACTGAAAGCTGCGTTAATGTGTACTAGTGGAACAAGCTGTTGGTACACGATCTTTCTATTGTATTACTTGCCATTCGAAACAAATATAAGGCACAGTTAGGAACTTCAATAGCAGAATTGGTATATGGAGAACCATTAAGGTTTCCTCAAGATCTTCTAATAAAAACTCCAAGTAGTCTTGATTGGGCTTCTAGCTATGTAGATTGGTTTGTAGGAGCACTTAGAGATAAGATTTCGTTTGGCTCCGACCAAGACTAGAAAAGTAAAAACCAATTGCTGTGTCCTCTGATCTAAGATCGACTTCGCATGTTTATGTAACTAATGAAAATAGGAAGAACTGCCTGACACCATTTTACAAAGAACCATATAAGGTCAAGAGGATGACTGACAAAAATGTCATCATAGATGTAAATGGCATTGAGGATTGTGTTACTTTGGATCGTTGCATTCCCCAGTTTATCTGGATTGATGATAGGACTGAATTACCAGATGAGTTGAATGACCATCGTTCCATGGACGAATCTGATGTGTGCAATCCAATCACGCAGGCACATAATACAAAGCAGCAACTTTCACAAGACGCGTTGTTGAACACATCGACATCATGTTCTACCGAGTTACAAGATCATAACGTTCTGTCAACATCAGGCGAATTAGCAGTGCCAGTGACAACTGTACAGGGCGCGATGTCGACGTCAGGAGTGCCATTATGCACAACTCGTTCAGGAAGAGTACAACGTCAGCCGAAGAATAATGATTACGTCTATTATTAGCAGTCTTTTTTGAGAAGGTGGTGTATGTAGAGGAAGATATTTCCTCCGACAAAATTAAAGTGACATTTATTAATAAATTTAAACCACCTTGGCTGATTGAAACGAATATTATTTAAAAAGAAATTATTCGTTTATTTTCTAGAACATTCTTTGTTTAAATACTTGACAGCATATATACTTTGAATTGTGCGTAATTTCAGTTTTAGTAATCTGTACTTGACTGGCCTGACTTTCCTCAGCAAGCTGCATTTGTTTCATTTCTCCAATTTACGTTTATAATTACTCGATTTTCACAATATACACCTGCTATCATTTTGTCTTTTGAATCTTACATATTCGGGATGTTCTGGAACAGGTAATTTAATAATTCTGTTTTTCTCGTCTTATTCCTTTCCAGGTTATTTGATCGGGTGTTATGATTCGTAAGAAGTACACAATCCGTTTGCCTAACACTAAGTTATCAAGTTAATAATTAAGTACGATCAGCATGGAAGCTAATTTTAAGTTTGAGGACAAGCAAATTAGCTCAAGATATAGCAGGCATGAATTTAATAGATGTGAACGAGAATTCTAGCATATCAGATTCGAATTGGCATATTAAGATTGAAAACGACTTGGCTTCTATGTGGTTCTCATTTACTAATAGGTATGGAGCCTCTACACTAACTAGATTCAATTGGATTAGGATTCTCTGATTTCACGTGTAGAGAAATCAGTGCAAGTGTTTTATTCGAAGTAACGTAAAAATTGTGTAGACGAAAGTTTCGGTCAAATACAATTTATAAATATTAATACAATTCACTGTTAACCAATTCTTTTTTCCTAAAGCAAGTACACACACCCACATAACGTTATTAAGATATCTATTATTTTATTTTTCTATGTTTAGATAAACGCATTTCAAGTTATACTAGTTTACACGGAGTACCGAGTAAACACTGTTAAACAGTAATTTGACCTATCTTATTTAGACGGGTCATTTATTTATGTAATTCATGATAAGAATTCACCAATGAATGTGCCTAACACCCATCTAAATGTCCCAAGTTTATACATATCAAACAATAGCAGATCATAGGCAAGCATCTGATGTTTCAATAAATTATAAATTTGCTTTCTCAAGCCAATGAACGTTTTTATTATTATTATTATTATTATCAATTTGCAACTATTTTAAACAAAAGATAACTTAATTCCGAATAGTTAGATATTTAAGGTTCGTAGTAGTGCCTTATTAAGTGGTAACAATTATTAGAGTAAGTGGAAGGTGCTATCCACGAATGAAATTGAAAGATGAGGCTAGTTGGGTATCAAAAATATGGAAAATTAGCAAATGCAATTGAAATGCGAAGTTAAAAAGGCTAATATACATAAATTTAGCAATAATTTGTCAGTATAAACTATCGCCATGAGCAACCATACAAAAGCTAATAGTAATGTTTCACTGCCATATAACTGTAAGAAGAGAAACAAAAAAACAACAAAAGAATGTTTGTAAATAACGACAAAATAATAATTTAGGCAAAAAAAATTATTAGTCAGATTGACGAGAGCGAGAGTATCTAGTTACTATGAGAAGATTTATCTAAATAACTCACAGAAGTGAGACAAACTAAACTAAGCTGTAAGGAAAAATAACATGAGCAATACAAAATCCTAGTGGGTTTCACTGTATCACGTAATAAACAAAATCAAACTTCGCAGCCAACTCTGCTCTACTAAGAAAAAAAAGTTATGAAGATGATTCTAATAGAAATCTTCGACAAGATCGCCATTGAGCACGATTTGATGACATACCTCGCAGGGTTTCTAACCAAGAAATATTATGTGAACGTGGACCGCATCCAGGCAGATGAATGGGTCCTACACTACCTAATTTGGGCGTAAGTGACTTCAACTGTTTAGGCCATGTCAAAATCTGCCCACTTTGTTTCGTTCGCCAATCTGGCACTAGGTGAAAGAACAGAGCTCTACTGGGCAATCGAATTGAGGGCATACATAAAACGTTACCGAGCCAACGAAGTTGGTGGGGCCTTATTTGACTTTCTAACAGTGAGCACTTGTTGGAAAATCGAAAAATAGGACTATGGATGTCAACTTCGGTTACTCGTTGTTGGTAACCAACATTTGCTATGCTTCTCAAACAGCTATGATCGATTGCCTGTAAGCGTCTAAAATAATCAACTCTAAGAGACCGAGTCTTACTAGCGAATAATAAAACTGCGTGTACAGATGTATTGTAAACTCACACTCACCTCGTCAGACAAATTGCCCTAGTTATTTATATAGCTCCCACGGTATGTAAACCTGTCAACTATGTCTAGATATTCACTCAGCAGTCGCGGATTCGGAGTAAGTGGTGGGTAATCCTGTAAAAATATCTTACATTTGGAGGGTAAGAATTTCATATCGAAAGACGGAACAACATCTGCTAATCTATTCAAAGTGGCCTAAATAGAAACTCGACTGTCGAATAATAGTACAATATCGTCTGAATAGTCAAGATCGAATAGTTTACTGGGAGAATTTCAACACCTGCATCGTGAACGCGTGGAAGAGTTTTGTTCATAATAGCATCGATTAAAAAATTAAACAAAAAGGGGACGTGGGTAGCCGTGAAGAGCACCACTGCTGGTTGTAAAGTTGTGTGTTAATTCATCGTAGATCCTAACCTAACTAGAAGTGTTGTGCAGAGAACGCGTATTATATTAAAAAATAAACTAAGCATTGTGTAATGTGGCAAAGGCAAACCATTCAGTAGACTGCTTTCGTCTTCAGTGGGAAATCTGAATGTACTTTCCAAAATTTTCAGCAGACAAGGCTTCATTCTGGGTATGTCTTCTTTAGTATCTGTTGCTCAAACCATTATGGTACCCTGCCATACTTCACAAACAATAGCTTATTATGAAAAATGTGTTTGGTGGAACTGCAGCTTAAATCAAGATCGCAACCTTGGTTAAATTAATTGTAATCAGAGCCCACGCAAACAATGTTCTTTTAATTATATGAATGTTCATTTTAATACCAATTTCTCATGTGGCGCTGTGCCGGTACTATAATGACAGATTGGGGATGGTTAGTTGGAACTTCAGATCTAAAAGTATGTTATACAGGTTTCACCCCAAGGGAAGACTAACCAGAAAACATAAGCTAGTACACAACTGAAATGGGTGGCTCAGCGGGTAGAGCACTATATTCCGGAGCAGGCGTGCCCGGGATCAAGCCCTGTCCGCGTCAAATTCTGGACAGTACGTAAGAAGTTCCTAATAAGGACGAAACCGGTCTAATGGATGAATTGCCTTTTCTACACTACAAAATCCTTTGTTTATACTGACAAATGCATGTATATAATGGGTCAGGTGTTTATATCAAAATCGCAAATTCTGGACATTATATGAAGAGTACATTATGTGACAATACTCACCTTTAAGACAAATAAAGCTTAAAGTGTACTATATAAGTCTGACGTGAATATAACAGAAAGTCCTCGTCGAAGTGCGCGAAATAAAATGAAGCAGTCAGCACAATGATGGAAGCAGACTGCGAGCCGCAGAAGTGAATATTAAAAAATAAATATTTGTACTTATTTTACTAAAATGACGCGCTTTCTATGAGCAACCTCCTATAAATAATTCAATAAATATAAAGCTTTCGTACTGAGTTGAACAATGGCTTCTGACGTATTGGAAATCTTAGTAAGAGTTTTTTCTGCATAAATGATCCCTTTGACGGCGGAATTAGGGAAAATTAAATATCGGCCGGACGACACACTTATAAGAAATTCTGAGAGAGTCCGCATAAACGACCCAACCTATATAGGTGAAGTAAACAATTGTGACTGAGCTCTTAGTGAACGGTGCTGGGGTAGTATCGGTTTGGTTAGTAGTAAATTTTGAACTGTGCTTTTGGTGACACGGTTATTGGTTCGAAAATTATAAGCCTCCGTTCGTACGCAAGAATTATCATTAGAAAAACCTATTGCGTGTGTGGATGTCCAAGAATTATTTGACCGAAGGTGGCAGCCCAATTCGAACTTCAAGACGACCTGACTTATGGAGAATATAAAAGACGAGTGTTGGATCACTTACGAGCCAGGCCTCAAGAGGTGTCTTCAGATTTTTACAGATTCAAACCACTACCAAATGATATGCTTCTTGATACAATAGATCGCATCAAGTGTTGGTTGTCTAAGCTATCTGATTTGTTTCCCGGGTTGCAACCGCAAAAGTCCCTCATGTTTATGCTGCTGGATCCTACCAGATATGGGGAAATATCTAGCGCGCAGGAGAGCTTAGATGAAAGAACACAGGCTCTACAAAGTTCGGCCACGATTTCCAACAAATTTGCTGCTCCGACACCACGCATGAGTCTCCTTACAACATCTGGCAGGGGCGACATACATTATTGGAATTCTTCGCGGCATAATCAACGAGTCCGGGATGGACGGCGGCAGCCAGTGGCTTGGAAGCAAGGTCAATATATAAAGACACCAGTTGCGACGAATACATCGCCTGAGAGACAGTAAAATTAGTATAGATCTCCGAAAGAATGTCAAGTTAAATGTGGAAGTATGATCTACCATCTTAACGACAATGATGGTAGGGTTCATGGCAAAATTAGAAATGAATTTGAGGCTCAGATTAGTAGATCGATAAAAGAAGACCAGCAGATAACCATAAAAAATTCAGAATTAAATGGCCTTCGAAGAAAAAGAAGTATGGAAGACGTTGCCACATGATGTATTTTTTATAATTCTTCGAAGGACAGCCAGTAATAATGCAATTGGATACGGGAGTTAATGTGTCGGCATTGTCAATGACTTGGACGTTAAACAACGTGAAACCTACGAAAAAATTTGTCAAGCACCGGGCAAGTCGATGGTGGGTGCGGGTGAATGGGACACTAATTTATTAATAAATGAATATACCTATTATATGCCATAAGGTGCAGGATCAGACCAGTTGTCTGCCCGGGTGATGGAAAGGGTTTCAAAGTCAATACAACACGATATTTCAACACCTTGATTACGGTTAATTTCCATGGCCATCGGTCAATCATTTTAAACTATGGCTAGAATTAAATGAAGGTTACGAACCACCAAAAGTTTATGGTGCTCTTCCAAGGAATCTATCAGCTGCAACTCGGGCAACATAAAAGATGATAGAGGCCGGTGTACTTTAACTAAACTCATGTGTTTTTCAAGCTCCCATGGCTTACCTTAAGAAAAACGATGGCTCATTCCAACCAGTGGCTGATTTTATGAAATTAAATTCGGTGGCTAAACCTGACACGTATCCCATGCTGGCCCTACGTGATCTGTTCCTATAGCTAGCGGGAAGCAAATGGTTTGTTATGCTTGACCTTATACCCGGTCGTTTCCAATTCACTCAAGTACCATTTGGTCTGAAGAACGCACCGAAAGTGTTCCAAAAATGATGGACTCTTTCGTGTCCGACTTACCCTGCACAACAGATAACGTTGATGATATTATTATATGGGCCACTACTGAACGCCAATTACGTATTGAGCTACAGAAGATGTTGTCCAAAGACGTAGAATGGTGATTACACGTAAATACAGAAACAATTCAGTTAGGTCAGCAAGTGCGCTTCCTCGGTTAGCGGAGAGAAAATCTGGTGCGCGCTACTAGAAAAAAATTACGCCAGTTTATTGGTATGGTGAAGTTCTATATACCATAACACGAATGGATGGCGGCTACGCAACAACCATTTCGTTGCAAGTATGTATTAGGTGTTGCGAACATAAAACAAATTAGTTCAGTTGTGACCAGAAGGATAAACCAAAGGCAGCATGAACGGAAAGTATAATCTCATGCACATTCGTTTCGTGCTTACTGGCGACTCATCAGTAGGAGCCGGTATTACGCCCTTTAACCACTATATATTTTGGTTAAGAATGTGGGATAATAGGACGGTACAATCTCCTAGACGAATGTGTAAACCTGCAATAGTAAAGCTAACATCATATAAAGTCTACGACAATGCGACTTCAACGCTAACTCACACTATATAATATATATACCGAGTCTGTAAAGGATACTAACACTATGGCTATTGTGTTAGTAACCGATACCAACATTATTGTACCGAAAAGCTACTGGTACTAACACTATGGTTTCCGAGTCGGTACATGGTACCAACATGATGGATATCAATTTATGCTATAGTTCACCGAAATTGAGAATTACAACAATTTCTGAACACCTGTTAATCCAGTAAATCCATACACTCTGGCCTTGATCGACTATCAGTTATCACATTTCGCGGTAAGCATGACATCATTCAATTCAATATATGACAGTTAAATACTGTTTGTTGCAGAGAACTAATATATATATATATATATATATATATATATATATATATATATATATAAAAATATATGCAAGTATGTATTAGGTGTTATGAACCTAGTAAGATATTAGTCAGTTTTAACAGAGATAAACCAAATATACGAACAGAAATTATAATCTCATGCACATTCGTTTCGTGCTTACTGGTGGCTCATCAGTAGAAGCCGGTATTACGCCTTTTAACCACTATATATTTTGGTCAAGAATGCTGGCTTTGGTTTAGCCTTCTGGTCAAAACTGAACTAATTTGTTACTACGTTCGCAACACATAGTACATACTTGAATATATATAAGTTCTCCGCAACAAACAGTATTTAACTGTTATATATTTAACCATTTCGTTGGACAGAGGATGCTCAAGAAGCGTCTATCTTATGTAACAGAAATTAATAGACTCAACTATTCTGTATTTTCCGTGAAGTAGTCTGTCAATTGTTACAGATGCGTCAGATATTGGCAAAGGAGCAGTTTTAAAAGCGAACGGTCGTCCGGCGAAATAAATAAGTCATACATTCAATAAGACAGATCAAAACTATACTGTCACATACTGGCCGAAAAAGTATGCATTTTGCGTTCAGCAGAATTTCCGCTGTGCGAATTTGGCCACTTATCAAAGTTTCTGAAAAACAGGGAAATGACGCCACATGATAGGAAATAGTCAATCAGTTAAAGAACACAGTAGTGTCCGCATCATATAAAATGTTGAGCATACAAAACAGCTTATTGGTACAAAAATAAGGACAAACAGTGCAATGATTTGTGCCGGATCATATACGAACAGAATTGATGTCCTTTGAGCATGAAACGTTGGGACATCCCGGAGCTGGGCGCCTCATTGAGACATTTCAGCTGCGACTGTATTGGCCTGGCATGTCCAAATAAAATCGTTGTCACTGTCAACAGTGCATAACATATCAGTATTGTAAACAGATAAAGTGTTTAGACGAGCGATGGCTTAGTCGATTTGGTGCAACACAAGTTATTGTTACCGACCAGAGTGAACCGTTCAAATCTAGTGAATTTAATCAATGGTGCAAAGACCTTGACATAAAATATTCCCGCGCAGCTACTTACCACTCGCAGAACAACGCGACGGCTGAGCGAGCACACCTGTCAAATGAAAGAGGTATTGCGATGTTGGTGCAACGAGAGCCCGGGATCCTGGAGAGACAAATTATATGTAGTCGAGCGGGCCATGCAATTAACAGTATCAGCAGCTACGGGATTCGCTCCAACATCCATGGTCTACGGAGGGCATATTAAACTGCCAGGTGAACATGTAATCCGAAGGATCCCATGAGTGCGGAACCACAGCGGATATTCAGGAGCGTCTATAAGTACCACACAACGACAATACTACGCAGTAAGACCTACGCACACTCGCCTAAGGGTCGGCAACTCTGTCATGGTCGCGAAGGTTGAGCCCATGGCATTACAGGCGGTCAATGTTGGTCCTTATCGTGTGGAAAGGCTGAACGCAGAGCACAACAGTTTTTGTTAACATGTACAGTGGATCACGAGCTGTCCCATTTGATCGTTTAAGTAGGGTGTCAAGGCCGACACCTAATATGGGGGATGGTGGAGCAATAACCACCTCTGAGACCGAGAACGCTCCAAGTGTCTTATCTAGAGCAGATTTGAATTCAACAGAAAGTCCTCGCAGAATTGCAAGAATTAAGATGAAGCAGCAGAAATGAATATAAAATAATAAATATTAGTATTTTGTTTAACTGAATGAAGGCACTTTGTACGAGCAAACTAATAAACATAATCCATTCAAAATAAAGCATTGTTGTTGAGTTCAGCAATGGCTTATGACGGATTGAAAAATTTAGTAAGTAAATTGTCTGCATAAATCAACACTGATGGCGGAAGTAGGGAAAGCAAAATCAAGACTGAACGACACATTTATAATAAATTCTGAGGAAATCTGCATAAACAATCTAACCAATACAGACGAAGAAAACACCAAATAATGACGAATCCGATCTACTGGATCAAATTCTTTTTCCACATTAAAATTGATAAGTTTATACTGACAAATACATGTACATAACGGGTCATTTGTTTGCATGAAGATCATAAATTTGATTAAAATAATTGTTTTCAACGCCCAAGCAGACAATCTACGTTTATATAATTAAACGAACATTGGTTGCGCGGGTGGTGATAACAATTATTATAATCAAGGTTGCGGTCTTGATATAAACACCTGACCCATTAATTACTTACATATGTCAGTATAAACTAAGAATTGTATAGTGTAGAAAAGGCAATTCATCCAGTAGACCGGTTTCGTCCTTATTGGGAACTCATCAAGTACTGGCCAGAATTTGCCGCGGACAGGATACGAACCTGGGCACGTCTGCTTCGGAATCTGGTGCTCTAACCACTGAGCTATCCTGCCGCACATTACACTACACACAATTTTCAGTTATATACTAACTAATGTAACTTGGTTAGTCAATTTTTCCTTTAGGTGGATGCTCATATGGCATCCATTTAGACTCAAAGTTCCAACTAACCATGCCCAATCTGTCATTACTGAACAGACACCAACATTACATGGGGAAATGGTATTGAATTGAACATTTATATAATTAAACGAACATTGGTTGCGCGGGTGGTGATAACAATTATTATAATCAAGGTTGCGGTCTTGATATAAACACCTGACCCATTAATTACTTACATATGTCAGTATAAACTAAGAATTGTATAGTGTAGAAAAGGCAATTCATCCAGTAGACCGGTTTCGTCCTTATTGGGAACTCATCAAGTACCGGATCTGGCCAGCTGAGAGTTCCCAATAAGGACGAAACCGGTCTACTGGATGAATTGCCTTTTCTACACTATACAATTCTTAGTTTATACCGACATATGTAAGTAATTAATGGGTCAGGTGTTTATATCAAGACCGCAACCTTGATTATAATAATTGTTATCACCACCCGCGCAACCAATGTTCGTTTAATTATATAAATGTTCATTTCAATACCACTTCCCCATGTAATGTGGTGTCTGTTCAGTAATGACAGATTGGGCATGGTTAGTTGGAACTTTGGGTCTAAATGGATGCCATATGAGCACCACCTAAAGTGAAAAATTGACCAACATGTTACATTAGTTGATATAACTGAAAATTGTGTAGTGTAGTGTGCGGCAGGATAGCTCAGTGGTTAGAGCACCAGATTCCGAAGCAGACGTGCCCAGGTTCGTATCCTGTCCGCGGCAAATTCTGGCCAGTACTTGATGAGTTCCCACTAAGGACGAAACCGGTCTACTGGATGAATTGCCTTTTCTACACTATACAATTCTTAGTTTATACTGACATATGTAAGTAATTAATGGGTCAGGTGTTTATATCAAGACCGCAACCTTGATTATAATAATTGTTATCACCACCCGCGCAACCAATGTTCGTTTAATTATATAAATGTTCATTTCAATACCACTTCCCCATGTAATGTGGTGTCTGTTCAGT
>JAQBSW010001932.1:0-116914 GCA_029291075.1 Eudiplozoon nipponicum | reverse complement strand
CAACATTATATGAGAAATTATTAGATAAATTAAAGCTTTCCGTAAGCGCGTTGCGTAAACATTACTGTGGTTTAAGCCACTATTTTTGTTGACTGCTATAATTTTCTTTGGTTATTGTAATCAATCTCATTATCTTATTTAAAACAGATAAAACCAACGAGAAATATTTTTAAAATTGCTTAATAAGAATTAATAAAACCAAAAATAATCATTTTTTTCAATATCCAATCGTATAATGGTATAATGCATGAGTATTTTACGATCTCATTGAATAATGTATTTTTGTACAAAATGAAAAGTGAGCCTTTTACTAATAAGAAATAGATAAATGTTCTTCTCGTTCAGATTGGCTACCTTGCCTATTTTCCGACAAACAAAATAATGATTTTAAGACAAATATAAGTTGTTATGTTTACGTCCCAGTCTACAAGCATAAACCGCCACGTCAAATTTGACACAATTAACGTGATATTAATAATTTGCGGACAGGTTGCTTTACAACAAAATGACAATAAACTTTGCATATATCATTAGATTCTGAGGTCATCTGTCCATACATAGCCCGTTGTTCAAGTGTGTCCTTATTTAAGCAGTATTTAACATTAAAAATTATTTATAATTTATGCATTCAACTACATCCAATCGAAATGCTGGAACTAGGATTAGAATAAGTATTACAATCCAATGGTATTAAATCTCATGACAACTCCCGGCGAATATGTAGAATTTCTAATATTTTTGCACTAAAAATTAGACGTTCAGCACGTCAAAATCAGATAATTACCAAATTAATTGGAAAGTGTTATTTAAAATATAGCGAATGTACACTTAATGGGAAATAAGCAATTTTTTCGGAACAGATTAAAGTTAGGAAAAATTATGTTATCGTTACAATTGTGTACCTATGCGAAAATTGTAAAACGTACTAAAAAACAATTTAAAATCCTTTATTATTGCATGATATAATGAGCTAAATTGGAAAAATTGCAACTATAATTGGCAAGTGGAAAACATCATGACAATTCGGCATGCACAAAACATGTTTAGATTCAATGACGAAGCATAATATAGAGTAAGACAATAATGTTTCATAATTTTAGTATACGAGTTTGTAGGATATGCGGCGGGAGGAATAATAGCGAAAATTGTAAAAAAATAAGGATTTGAACATAATCCGACTTCTAAAGCACGGTTTTGTTCAGATTGGCAGTCCGTCAGTTGTAGAAAGGACAGTATGTGAATTAATCAGTTGTCCTTTGATTAATTCTCACCTTTATATACAATTATCATTGTTTCCTTAGATAATCATTTTAAACGTTTTTGTCCAAAATCCATTTGTGTTGACTGTATTTCTTATCGTTTTTATTTAAAAACTTCGTAGTCATTAACTCTTGAATGATAGTAATGCTATTGAACATGGTTTTCGTTTCTCCCACAACTCCAAATAACTAAATGTGTCAGTTATAGTTACATCATTTCACATGGCAAAAGTAAAGCAGTTAGTAGGACTCATGCAAAAATTATATTTTCATTTATTTTTTGCTTGGATTGAGGGAAACATGTGTCATTTTTTTAAATTGACTTGATCGATGTTATAGATGCATACAGACATACGCGAAACACGACTTTATAATTATACGTAAGTCGCTGTTATGTGGTTTCCCAGACATAAGAGTAAGGAGGCGGTTAAAATAAAATTTCTTGCCTCATTTTTTATTTCGTCTATATTTTGTGTACTGAGTTTTGGACTGAACAGGGAAACAGACATAGGGCTCCGAAAAATCGCAGATGATTAGAAAATCTAGGTACAATCACTGGTTAGTCAAAACATGGGTTACAATACGCAATATCGCAAATAAATTTCTTATTTGAAGAATTTTGTAGTATAACATATGCATTCGATGCAGTCAAGCAGTACAATAAATAAACGAAAGTAAATGAAAACCAGAAAGACGAGTGGCTAACATTTATTTTATGGAACTTTGATTATAAGCAATTTAATTCCAAAAGAGTTTTAATTTAAAGTTACATTTCTAGATATTTGATTGAATATAATAGACACATCGATTCCTGACTTAGACTAATATATAATCTAATGAGAAAGAAAATATATATAAAATGCAGGTTTATTTCTTCTTTGCTCATCCATCTTTTCGAATAATTTGAGATTTTCTGAGGAAATTTATAATTTGACATAATAAAATTTTTGGTTGATTGGGGCGTATTTAAATTTTTTTAAATAGTATTATTTCAATTGTACGTTATTATATAGTAAATTTACCAAAAATAGAGCTAAATGTGAGTCAACTTGAATTGTTCAATTGTGGTATAAACATTGAAATTCAGCCTGAAATTGTTACCATGCATTATTATAATAATTACGTTTTACGTGAAATTTGCGTCAGATAGCACTTTAAGATGATAATTTTAATTCCTGTTCAAACTTCAATGTATCACAAATGTGTTAATTTAAACAATTTTACATGTTTAAAATCGGAAATAGGAAGAACTACCAATCTGATAAGAAAGTCTTTTTTTTAATAAAACCATAAAAAAGTTACATAATAAAAATGAATAAAATATAATGACTAATGACTCAATTGATAGACTACAGATCAAATAAACCTATTGAATAATTATATGATTGTAAGAGAGGAATTGGACCAAGAACATGATAACAAGCTCAAAAAACATATAGAGTTACCCCTAATTTGGATGTTTCTGGAAAAGAATTTAAATCTTCTGACTAATCTGAGGAAGTATACTTTCTCTGAAAACCTTCGTAATTTATAGTCATATAGTTCATGTGGGATGGAAATCAAAATCTCGATATTTTAGACGATAAGAAGCCTCAAATAAACAGATAAAAACGAAGGAAATTTTGTTTAAGTACATAGCGAGTAGTCTTTGGTGTTATGTATCAAGCAGTATTGAAAAGCCTAAACGAATTTACCCATTATTTGAAGTACGTAGAAAATGATATATAAATTGAGCTTCTTAGTGTGTATGCTACTACAGCATTCCAGACTAAGCAGTTACGTTAAATAAATAGCATTAAAAACAATATACTGTCCGTTTTATGCAGTCCATTAACGTATCCAGCAAACTTACAGAACAAAAATAAATTTGAGCCCTTAGGTATAAAAGGAATGTATAAAATCTCATACAAAGGCTGGAATCCCATGCATGTAGTTGAAACCATGCGTAAGGATATGCTAAGAAGACGAGAAAATAGAACTTCACGTAAATTAGGCACTGTTACTAGATCTCGTTTTGCGTACCGTTCTTTTCAGACTGGGAAAAAATTATTTTAGGATGATTGTCAAAGCATAGCGTTTTGCAGACTTAAGCGAAAAACCATATTCATTAGGTTATTAAATGAAAGTTTAACTTCGTTCTCCTCACAAACTGTCCGTGATATCCTTAATTTAGTTACTTCATATGGTTAAATAGAACAAATTATTTTACACATGCCAAGGGTACATTAACATTCAGTCACTTTAGCTTCAATAATATGAATATAAATGTGCGTGTAACTATATCTAAATTAAAACTTGGCAATGATAGACACACACAAACACACAAGCCAAACTAGCGAAACCAATAGTTTTTTTTATGAGACGTTTACATAAAGGGATGTAAATAAATTTCACTCTTAACCTGTTTGGTTTCCTTTATATTATCTAATGAGCTGTATACTAAACAGGGTCATGAGGGTGTGTTTCGTATATTCTCAACCAGAACAAGAGTCACATTGATTTTGCACATGTGTTTCGGGCACAGAAAGAAAAGAATAAACCAATGTTAATTTATTTAAAACTCGCTTTTTAATAAGATGCCATGTTTGGGTACCTGTTAAACGCTATTGCTTATATTTTTGAGTACCGAATAATACGCGTCTTTTTTAATGAGAGCAAACAAATATTTATTAACATTTAGGCTTTTTACATATATATATATATATATATATATATATATATATATATATATATAATAATAAGATTAAACAATCATTGATTGCGCAGGTGATGGTAAGAATTGTTTAAAACAAGTCTGCGACATAGAAGTAAACATAAATTCCACTTTTATAACCACCCGCGCAATAAATATTTGTTTTATTGCATTATCCATATATATTTGGCGAAAGCTGCAAAAATATTATTTCACGTGACACTATAGAAATTGTGCACTCGACATTTTAATTCAAGCTCAATGCTTGCGAGGCTACTAGTGGTGAGAGCCACTTATCTAATTTTGCTTTCCATGTATATACATTGCAGTTTGATCCTCGTTAGTCAGTTGTCCATTAGCTTAGATGATAATGACGGAAGATCGAAACGCGTCAGTACGTGCGACGGGCAGTAGTTTTGTCATGTTGTTCGCTGACAGGTTGTATACAAATGGATCGTAAACTTAATTTAGACTATATATATATATATATATATATATATATATATATATATATATATATATATATATATATATAATTAGATAGAAAAAACACATTAACAACAAAGTGGATAAAGGCCATTTATTTCGTGAATACTAATCATCGCTATACAATCATTTATTTATATACATTCCGGGTTTTCAATTGATTATGCTAGTGGTAACAAATCGGACTCGCTTTTACTTCTATTTCTAGTTTTGGCTGGTTGGTAAGTGTGTATGTGTTTGTGTTTGTATTTGTGCCTGTTTGCATGTAAATGTCATTCGCGCTATATGGCAGTGATGTCTGAGATCTGGTTACATTGTTTGATATATATATATATATATATATATATATATATATATATATATATATATATATATATATATATATATATATATATATATATATATATATGGCAATGCTTTAGTTTACAAGCATCCAATGATAGGAAATAATTTGCAAAATAATGCGAGACTATTAAATTGCGAACGAGATAAATTTCGGAATAAATACCAGAAAAATTTTTTCTCCGGTATTGTTGTTTGAGGTTATCTGTCAAAATATTGCCCCTTCCTATTGGAATTGTTTACAAAAGTAATTCTGAATTTTGCATTCAACCGCCTGTTGTCCAAACTCTCGTACCAATCATAAAATGGTATTGTATTTTTGTGCTGATTCATTCCGTTTGTCGGCAATTGTTTAATTGTTTTAGAAACAAGTATATCAACATTGCAGTAAACCCTAAATTTCCACAGAAACTAAAAACGTGATTCATTAAAATAAAAAAATGACAGTTTATTAGATTGGCAGATAAGAAATAAGGCTGTTTGGAAATGAGCAAAATAAGAGAATAACTTGCAGTTTCTAGAGATATAGTTGAACATTACACCGTCTGAAACTTGGAGCATAATAAATTTCCACTTTTATTTAGTTTCAGCTTCCAAGAGTACTGTCAGTTTCGTTAAATCAAATTTTTCTTTTTATTTAGCGTATGCTATTCTAAAAATTATTTCAGTTAGCTTCTGCATTAAGTGGTCATTTTGTCTGTGTATTAACTGTTTATCCTTTGAAATCTAATTTAGTTTCTAGAAACTGATATTTGCTTGGAAAATATTTTGCTTTATCACATTTAACTACAATGCTTGTAGGACAGTTATATTTAAATATAACAAAATCTAATTACCCGATTTGATTTTCAAAAACAATTTAAAAAAAACATAGTACCACTTTCATTCCAACCTATCAGCTGATGTGCTGGAAATAATCAAATAAATAAAACAATTAATTTAGTTTAAATATAATAAGCAGTCTACAAAAATATGCACAAAAATGTATCCATCCAAAATATTTAAGAATAATGCTAGGTAACTTGACTCAATATTTTATGGGGCATGAAATGCTTGGTGAGAATGCCAGTGCATGAACAAATGTTTAATTAATTCTACTGTTTCGGACAACATTGATTTCTTGAAACCACCTTTAATTCGGGATGCGTAATACCGCATCTTGCCTTAATTAGAATAGAAAAAAGCGATTTGTTGGCATGTCGCAAATTTTATAAGACTAAATATGTTTACGTAAAGCACAAATCCTATTTTGCTGCAATTAATTTTGTATGTGCTCGTGGAAGAATTAAATAATTCATCTAATATATCTGCCCACATAACGGATGGTATATATTGCCCCACTAATCCATCAAATCTTATAATTTCTATCTGGCGCATGCAAATTTTAGCAGATTCCTTTTAAGCTAAATGGATAGACATGACTATTGTGTGTTTTGCAACTAGTGACAAATTAGTTCAAATATGACTAGACGGATAACAATTAATCAGCCCAAAATAAAGGTTTTATTTCAAGTGCACATGGCGTTTCGTGCTTGCTGGCCACACATCTGTAGGAGCAGTTACTATGCCGTAAGGCCACTAAGGACTATTTTTCGCTAGCGAATGAACTGAAGTGTAAGAGCGTCCTACAAAACAAAATAGTGTCGCTGGACATTACAATGGATAAGGCAACGACGGTATTGCGTGACCTGACTTATAATGAGGTAATAGATTTTCCTATAGACACCAATCATTTCCGAGACCTCATACTAGCATTTGAAAATAACGTGCAATTTACCATTGCTGAAAACTTTGCCGTCGTTTAACTGGTATAGCTCTGGTAAGTTGTATAACACCTCTTCTGGCAGATGTATACATGCAGAATATTGAACAAACGAGCTAAAAATATATAAATGACTAGTGGTCACTCTGCAAAAGGTGTGTAGATGATATGTTGTTCTTCATACCATACGCAGCAGATCCAATTAACAAGCCATTGGAGGTGATCCAGACATCAAGTTCACTCTCGTGGTAGTGAAAGACATCACTATCCTCATCTTGGACTTCCAGCTCGGTCGAGAAGAAAATGGTGATTTAACGATGGAAATACATAGAAAATCAACTTTCACTGGGCACTAACTTCATTACAACTGCCTTGTGTCAAAATCTTTCTAAAGAAGCCTATATTTAAAAACCTCGCAAACAGAATGAGGATGGTCTGATCTGAACAGAATTATTTTGCTAGTGAACCAGCAGACGAATCGGTTCATATATATCAGCACCAGAACACATCAGATTCATACTACAGAGGATATTACCAAGCATGTATTTATAAATTTACCATTTACAATTAAAAAGGGAAAATCAGAAAAATTGGCACACAAATAACTTAATTAAAACCCTGGATGTTTATAAATGAAATATTGTTAAGAGATTTTTAGTAGTCTTGAAACAAATAGACATTACCCACTTTGTTGTTAAATGCGTGGGTCCCATTGGACATCGCTATCGATTTTAAATTAAATTGAGCCGTAACTGATCATTCGTTAAATGCAAGTGAATTTGTCACTTAGGAAGTTGTTTGGAAATAAATTATGATGGAAGAATGTAATTATATTTACGATTTAAATGAATGTAAATTGAACAGTGAAGCAAAATTAAGGCATTACGTAGACCGATATTAAACTGATTCAGCAACTATTATGAACTTTCCAAAATTGACAAAGCTTTCAATTAAACTAGAGATGTGTAGGCAAACATTTCTTGCTTCCCATCAAATGTCGTGCAAATCATGATATTTTCAGTTTAGCATCCGTTTCAAAATTGGTCAGACTTAATTGAGTTGGATCATTTTCTGCACTCCTTCTGGTTTTAGTTTAAATGTACCCAAAATGCTAAGTTTTATCATATATGATATTTAAAGAAAGTGCGATAGGTTTTGGATCAGATATTTCTTCTTTATTTTGCACTAGTCATTGAATATTAACTTAACAGAGACGAATGAAGCTGTTTCAAGGAGCTTTAACATTAATCTAGTCAAAATCAGTTCCCAATGCAAATAATAATTTAATTTATCCCAGGCAATTTAATTCGTTTTGACCTCTTTAGGGTGCAATAGTATATATATATATATATATATATATATATATATATATATATATATATATATATATATAATTGCAACACGAGCATTAAATTTAAACAGGCCAATTCAGTAAATTAAAGGAATGAACCTACATTTTTGAACCTCAGCTCCAATTCAGGATAAATGTTTGAACGTGCTTTTACAAAACGCATTTATGAAGCTGCATTTTTACATCTGCATATCTTCATATATGGCTATCACATTTCTTTGATTGCAATTAGCAATTACCTTAACGGCCACGTTGAAAGAACGTATGCGCGCATTTTTAATGACACGATGCGCAATTTCAGACATGCAACCATAATTCTATTTGAAACAGGCGTATAAACTGCTGTTTTTTCTTTCTAATTTTTAACCGTCTGGGGGATCGGATTACGTAAGTTAATCAACAAATATCGCATGGAAATGTCTGCTTCGTTTCTACTAGTAAAGAAAATATTTTGCATGAACATTCCCTTAAAGGATAAGGTTTTTCGACGAAAAAGGTGGAGATACTTTAAAACAGCATTCACACGCACATTATGAGAGTGATTTAAGGAAACAAATATGTCGTTACCAGTATTTAAGAAAAACCAGACGTTAAGGTCAAAATAAAATTATATATATATATATATATATATATATATATATATATATATATATGTATATATATATAAATATATATATATATATATGTAATGATTAATCCCGATCAACTTAAATAGGCCGTTCGACTAGATGGTTATTCACTAGAATGTAATAAAATGATAACTTAGAATCAGTTTTTTACCTGATTTTCGGATTACGTACCAAAATTTTTGAATCCACTGTCATCATGATTTTCAAAAATATTTAGATATCCATGTACGGATATCTTTTTCAATGGGACGATATCACACACTCAGATGACAATCAGAATGTCAAGTGGAAATATTTATTTAAACTGCCCCATTTTTAGAAAAACAAGTTATGTAGATCTACTTAGCAGTATAAAGCAGGACAGTTCCATATGCCTCTATATATATATATATATATATATATATATATATATATATATATATATATATATATATATATATATATGGATGAGCATTTTAAGAATAAAAGGAGAAAGGAACGGTGCATTTATTTTGTAAAAAAGCCGTTTATTTTATGACATTGTAGTGGGGGTAGATTCTATGTATACTTGCCTATTGCGCATTTGTAATTTCCATTAAAAAAAATGCTTAAAAAATTCGCACCTTCTGATAATGCGATGACACGCTTTTCCGTATAATTTGTTCAAGATTCTAAAGTAAATTTCAAATAAATTTTATAATATTTTCATGTTTTCCAAAATAGTAATTCCCGGATTAAATTTTTTTATCAGTAGTAATATATATATTTTTTCTTGGAAATTCAACAAAAGAACGGATTAACGTAGCTCATGCTGTAAAAATGATGATTGCATCATCGACAAAATTGCGCAAAAGAGTCATTCTTGTTTGCGTTTTCATGAACATAAGCGAGTTACAGCCTATTTGGTAATGGTGATGCGAAAGGCTTGGACGTTGCGAACGACATATTTGTTGAAACATGGCATAACTTACAAGAAATTTATTAAAATAGCCTAGTAGAATAAAATTATTTTAATAAGACAACAGTGAACAAATAGAACATAAAACTATGTAAAGAGCTGCTTATATGTTTGCCTTTGGCCAGAATAAAATCGTTTTCAATCTATGATTACGCTATAGAAAAACAAATAGTTTTTACTTTAGGTTTACCCTCGAGATAAACATTCATTCGGTTTTTGACGAACAGATGGTAGGCTTTCAATATCGAATATGAAGACTGGTATTGGTTTTGCTATTTAATATGGACATCTAGTGAATGGGGATTGGTTTTCTCTCAAATCTGCATTATTATTTTTTAAATCTCTGAAATTGGACCTGAAAATTGTCATATATTTCATAAAGCCTGAATTAAACAAAATATATTTTAAGCGATTTGCTAAATATTATAAAATTGCAAAGGTGAGATTTTAATAAATTTAAGCGAAGAAAAAAAAAATAGTTTGAAGTATAATTATAAACTTACTACATCTTCCAATAAATCTGTCTGTATCGGTGTCCGTAATTTGGGTTTTAATGCCCACAAATATCAAATTATAGCTCAAATTCAACAAGGTAAGTAATTTAAAATGTATGTTTTGGAAATATTTAAAGATGGAAAGCATTTTCCACGGTTTGCATTGCACTTTTAAAAACTTCTTTGATATTATAAATATTAGAATAAAAACATATTCAGGTAAAATAAACACCAGTGTGGAAATCAAGCATGGGCAATTCGAAAAGACCATGGAAATGTATTTTATTAAAAAATCAAATGAAACGATTCGAAGTAATTTACATGTTTATTGTTTGAATAAATTTGTCACAGACTTACAATTAGAATTCATCCTACACACAATATTAGAATTTCACGAATGTCCTCTCTAAAGTTTGACTATATTCCGGATAGAAATTACTTTCTGCATAAGAATGTAAACGCGACAGGCTTTTATGACGCTAATTTAGGCGCGAAATAAATTTAATTCTCAAAATATTTTCACAAACTCATGCTTGGACGAGACATTTATTCAGTTCACTGTGATCACATCCCCAGGTTTGTTTCATAATGCCAATGCCTCATCGCTAGACGAAATCGATTTCAAAGCTTATTAAAATATTAAATAAGCTTATTATTGCACAAAAATGTGACGACAAAACATAAAAACAAAAGTTTTTTTTACGCAAATCTGTTTTGCTGTATAATTTTTTCGAGACAGGACAAAACTGTAATTTTAATTGATTCATGGAAACCAGACTTATGTTACGCAACAGTTGCACCAACGGTTTTCATATGGCAAAAATATTAAATTATCCGTTTTCTATCAAAACGTTACTAGCCTCTATATTTTAATACTAAGAATATAAACAATTATTATTTTTTTGAAATGCGAGCTTTAATAAAATTCATTGTACCCTTCCTGTGTGCAAAAAGAAAAAGAAATTTTATCAGATATAAAAAACGTTTCTTTCGCATAGTCTTCTCAAATATCTACTAATGAACATATCTTTATATATAAATTGTAAAGCAAAACAAGATAGAAATATGTGAACATAGAGAGAGTGTGAAAAACAGAAACCAATCAAATTGCGTGCGTCACATCCAGTTCAAGCTCAATGCTTGTACGTGCTTCTTCTGCTTACATAAATCCGGCTGCAATTTGTTTATCCATAAGGCTTTGTACGTGGCTAGCTCCGGTTTTTTGCATCTAGTAATTACTTTGATTGGTACGTCTGGAGACATAGGTGCGATGTTTCGATGATGTGTTACGCCTGTGATTAGAGTCAAGGTACTTAACGTCTGCTATTGCGCAACATATCATCGAAACTACGCCGTATGTTCTCCAGAAGGGCCTTCACGTTACTTAATATTACCCCTATATATATATATATATATACCTATCTCTCTCCTAAAAAAGATATGACTCGTTAAATAGATATTTCTTGGAAGAAAGCATTTCTTATATCTGATAAAATTTTTTGCACACAGAAAGTGTAAAATCAATTTTTATTTATTTCTTAAGCTAATTTATTAATTTAATTATTAATATTTATGCTGAATCGGATCGAATTAGCCATACATATAGGAACAAATGTCAACTTAAGGCCACACTAAGAATAAGAACATAACTTAACTAAGCATTTGTGTTTGAACTGTTAATGAAGACTTAACTTAAACAGTTCTGTTTAATTATTGATTTATAAATATTTTCTAAAGTCCGTAGCATGTAGAAATTTTGTTATGTCATCGCAATTTGCCTTTCTCGATAATTGTACAAAACGGCAATTATTTTGCATATTCTCGTCGAAACTAACGAACTAAACTACCGAATTCTGAGTAACTTTAAGATATATATATATCGCAGCCATATTTGTACCCAAACCTGCTGGTATTTATTGAGATGTCTGGCAATATCTGTAGCCGTATATTAAATCCATTTGCTAATTGACAAAATTAATATTTCAATGTTATTTAACCAGTTTGATCTCATATTGAAACTAACGTAATCTAACGTTACAATCATCTATTTTTATTTCTTGGATTAGCCATCTTCTCCAAATAATTAAGATTGCACGAATATAATGTGGGTAATCCTGTACCGGAAAATCAAAAATTATAAATAATATTCACTTTCATTTTATAAGTGAATAAACAAATAATATGCCAACTGCCACAAAATTTTGAACGTACCCAGTATTATATTTTGCATGTGATCTAAATAAAACTAAATACAAACTGCTTAAAACATTTTGTGTACCTAACATTTTTAACCAAATATACTTGACGAATAATTCCATAATTGGGTGCAAAAGCCAATATTAAAAGCTGCTAAAAACATGTAAGTATTTGTCAACGTAAATTTTTTGGATGGTTTTATATTTGAAGCCTAAATAAAATCGACTGATTTGTCAATTAAACTGACAATTATAATTTATTCATTAGACTTTCCCATACGTTTTTGCGTCCTTACAAAATTGGAAAATTTTTCATAGATCCTTGTGCAAAAAATAAAATATTTTCCACAAGAAAAATTATTTTGTTACAAAACTAGTCTTCGTTGTTTCTAAACTGGTAAATATGTGCGTAAGTTCATGAAATTTAACTTTTTGTTTGGAATGTATAAACTTTGCTGATTTTGCAATGTGCGCGGAGAAATAATTTATTTTTTTAAATTTATATTTTAACTTTCATCCAAAATTTAATTCTTTTACGGAATTAAAACACCGATTGGCAAAATATAAACGAATTTTGTCTTAAAATAAACGCCAATTAAAAGTATTTTTAAAATGTCTAACAATAGAATAATAATTTCGTTAAAAATTCGTAATGTGTGCTTTTATATTTCTTGTATAATGGCTAAAGGAGGAATAATTTCAGAAAATCCGAAATTAATGTTAGAAATAACATTTCAAACAAGTCATATTTCCATACTTGTTTCAAAGCAAGTTATGAAATGAAGCTTAGTATAACGGAAGCTAAAATCAATGGCATAGTGTCACCGCGAAAATTTTATAAAATATTTTTAAATAAAACCGATCTAAACATGTGATATGTCTTAGTACGCGTTTATGTCGCTCTTTGAGTTTTTTGGATCTCGTGTGCATAATTGTTATTTTAATATACTATATGATTAACCATGTATTCCATTACTGTTAAGAACCTGCAAAATGAAAATAACCTTTAAAATGGCATTGTCATTGTTTTATTTAACACGCCACTTTAAGCAGCAATGTTTTGTTACTTTGGTTATTGGCTGCTTAGTCATTGAGCCTAAGTAAGTATGTCGACAAAATTTGCATGTATATTCGTAAATTATGTTTTTTATCAAAATTAGTGACGGCTTCCCTTATAATATCTACTAAAGGGAAGAATTGATGTCTTTTGTACAAAGCGTAGTTTAGCTGCCTTAATTTTGCGTAATAATGACTGAATTTTTTTCTGCGTTGTGCAGTAAAAAGAGTCATTCGCAAATATATTTATTGTCTGATCATATATGTGTATAATTCTTACGACTTCTGCTTTAAACAGTTGACTCAATCAACTGAGTAGTATAAATATTAGACATATATCAACATTTGCTTTTAAGAATGGGAAGACTTTACTGTTTTTCAAAAGGTGACTGATTGATTTGTCTATATTCAAAATATTACGAACAGTTTAAAAATATGAAACAGTCTAATGTATAATAGCATTTCTAGAAAAAAGATTGGATTAAATCGTATAAAAAGGAAAACTAAAGAAACAAGTGTGTAAGACAAGGAAAGTAAGAAATTTATTTAAAATTCTTATTTAAATAAACCGCTATTCTAGCAAAACAAACATGTATTTTGAAAATGATTACTATGCACATCTAATGCAACTATTCTGCGTCTGCCATATAGGATAACAGAGCTTTTCAGAAAAGTTAATTTGAAACATGCATTTATGCCAATAAAAATACATTATTTTTCTATGAAAATGCGTATTCTTCGATCAAATTATGCAGGCCGATCTACCATAGACAATAATAGAATAGTATTTCATTCCAAACGCCTGTGTCAGTTCAAATTATGAAAACACACCAGAAATTGCGCAAAAGATCAGGTACATTCTACAGATCTTGCCTTTAAGATAAATATAAAATTCTCTGTGGATAGATAGACTGCAACCAGTTTTATGCAAGAAAAAAACAAGTTCTCTATCGTGCCCGAATAGACGGCGATACAAGCAGTTGATTAGACATTCCACTATTTTACACTACCTCCAAGATCTGCGCATTTTCCTCTGATTTTACGTCGCATATCTATATATATATATATATATATATATATATATATATATATATATATATATATCATGTATGTGCTATACTGATAGCACATATATTCGACGTAAGAAGAAGCAATTGGTAAACAGATTCGAATAACATTTACTGCAGAATTTGAATAAAAAACGCTTTGCATCGTCAGGTAAATCAGCTATTTCAAATCATATATTGTAAACGGGGCACCCAATCATTTTGACCAATTTCTCAAGTCTTCATAAAGCAAAATCAGAAAAAGTATTATTTATTTATGAAACACTTTATATAAAACAGCAAGCCCCTGACAGAAATATTCAAAAGTTTCATCAACATGATATTCTAATCGACTGACCACGACTAACAAAATTCAACAACAATTTACTAGTATCCAGGCCAGACTGAACAGGCTCTCGACTAGTATCATCAAACATTCAATCGGATTGGCAACAAATTGAAGAGGAAAAAACAGATGCACATACGGTGACAGAAATTTCCAAACAATATGAGCGTTCAACACCGCAATCCACACTTGCACTGTTACCAAGTGAAGAACACAAATTTGCGCAAAAAGGTGAAACGAAAGACTAAACGGAAAAATAGCATTGGTAAACGTAACAGCGAACAATTTGAGCAAATGGCTAACTCTGAAGCCATCAATACAATAATGATCAGATCTCAGACGTCACTTTGCAATACAGTGAGAAGGACCATTACGTGCAAACATCCACACACACAGACACAAACGCATACACACTTAACAATCAGCCAAAACAAGAAATAGAAAACCGAGTGATATTTGTTGCCACCCACATATTCAAATGTAAACTCATGTGTATAAATGAAAGATTTTAGTGCGTAGTTTTGTATTCTCGAAATAAATGGACATTATCCATTTTGTTATTAATGTTTTTTTTCCTAATTATATATATATATATATATATATATATATATATATGTATATATATATATATATATATATATATATATGTCGCGTGTTTTCATTTGACTATGCGGGTGACAACTGGTCTAACTCGGGTTTACTTGTATTTATTGTTAGGAATGATAAATAAGAGTAAATGCGTATGTGTCTGCGTGTGTCCCTTTGTGTGTAGGTGTCCTCCTCGTTATATGTATATATGTGAAGCCGTATTTGGAGTAACCATTAGTGACGGTGAAAGACCAGCGGGTTTTCCGAGCACTGATCTCTGTATGAGTTTATGCTGGCGGTGCTGTGAGTGAATTGGACCCTGTAGACGATGCGATGTGGAATAACCTCAAGAAGAGCGTGTTCCTTGAATTTGAGATTCTTACTCGTTAAAATGCTAACTTGAACAGAATAATTTATTATTAAAATAATGCGATTTTCATGAAAGCGATCTTGTGCCATCGGATTGAAATAAGACACCAGAAAATCATTTATTTGACGATAATTTGACCAAAACTGTATCATTTATCTGTCAACTTTTTCTGAGTTTGAATTCAATAATTGCACGTATAGATGTAGAGTTATCACTCTTGACGAAAGACGTTGTATCTTCAGATGGTAATTTAAGTATTTTTTTTATAGATTTCCCGTAATTATTTCAATGCCAGAAACGAGATTTTATTAGAACAGAGCACAATAGCTTCAGAAAAGATATATAAAATGTAAAGATAGGTTGAAGACCATCTAGTACACAAAACAAGCACAACAAAATGGTCCCATACCAGGCGCCACTTTGTGCCGCTGTAAATTGGTTAACCAGTTGATCTACAGGTTGGACCCAATATTGAACACGTTTATAATGAAAATTGCATTTGAGTATTCATCAAATTTTCGATGGTAACCAATCGATTATATTATTTACCACAATGTAAACCAGCGAGAGACTTGGCTATTCTAGAAAAAAGGATCCAATGTAATGCAGGAATAAATTTGATACTGAACATAGCCATGTATATATATATATATATATATATATATATATATTATTGGTAATTTTTAGTCATTGTATTTTGCATAGTATATTTGTTTAAGCAAAAATATATTTTTAAATCTAATTCTTTATATATTATTTACTGACAAATTAGAATCTTTCAGCTATATACATATTGGATTCATATTTCATTTTTGAATTATAAATGATAATATTTCCAATTTTATTTCTATTTACTGAGAGTGTATGCTTAACAATATTTCCTAATAAAACACAAAATATTTATGATCCGGCTGTTATTATATTTATAAATTCCATTTTTACGAGACATTCGCTATGTTGGCTATTGGGTATACGAATGTATTCTCTGATTGCAATTTTTTTTGATTTCCTTATTTATGAGTTTTAGTCTGTGCTCTTGGTAGTAAGGCAGAGTATGCCGAGACCAGATCGTTCAACATATTGTGCAACTTGGGTCACTGTTAGTGATAATGCTAATGCGATTTGTACATGAATATTAACTTTAGTTTGCCGTGAGTTCAATCGATAGGTTGCTGTTCCAATATCTTTTCGGGTTTTACTGGATACAAGAGTATAGTTGTTGGTTTCTGTGATGTGTGGAGATATTGAATATCATGTTAGTATGACATTTTTTAAAATTGAGGATAAATGTCACTTATTTCATATAAATGGTTAAGAATTTGTAGAATAATTTGTTGGATGTGGCCTTGTGCAGAACTAAGAAATTCGTGCAATTGGATGAGTGAGCCGTGTCAAATTATGCTCCAAAATACAAATATTTATCTATCGTTATAAATAGGCAATCCAATTTAACAATAATTGTTTGCGCGGGTGGTGGTAACAATTCTTTAAATCAAGTTTGCGAGCTTGAAGTAAACACCAATCCCATTGTATTTAACCAGTCGTCGAACAACATAACAAAACTACCGCCAGCCGCAACGCACTGACGCGTTTCGACCTTCCTTGATCATCATCAGAGTACGACGGCAAACTGACTATCGAGGATCAAACCGCATTGAATATATATGGAAATCAAATTTAGATATGCGGCTCTCACCTCTAGCAGTCTCGCATACATTGAACTTGACTGGAAATGTCGGCTGCACAATTTCTATGCAGTCACGAACATAAACTGTTTGTAGCTTTCGCCACATATACATATATAGGCAATACAATTTAACAATAATTGTTTGCGCGGGTGGTGGTAACAATTCTTTAAATCAAGTTTGCGAGCTTGAAGTAAACACCAATCCCATTGTATTTAACCAGTCGTCGAACAACATAACAAAACTACCGCCAGCCGCAACGCACTGACGCGTTTCGACCTTCCATGATCATCATCAGAGTACGACGGCAAACTGACTATCGAGGATCAAACCGCATTGAATATATATGGAAATCAAATTTAGATATGCGGCTCTCACCTCTAGCAGTCTCGCATACATTGAACTTGACTGGAAATGTCGGCTGCACAATTTCTATGCAGTCACGAACATAAACTGTTTGTAGCTTTCGCCACATATACATATATAGGCAATACAATTTAACAATAATTGTTTGCGCGGGTGGTGGTAACAATTCTTTAAATCAAGTTTGCGAGCTTGAAGTAAACACCAATCCCATTGTATTTAACCAGTCGTCGAACAACATAACAAAACTACCGCCAGCCGCAACGCACTGACGCGTTTCGACCTTCCATGATCATCATCAGAGTACGACGGCAAACTGACTATCGAGGATCAAACCGCATTGAATATATATGGAAATCAAATTTAGATATGCGGCTCTCACCTCTAGCAGTCTCGCATACATTGAACTTGACTGGAAATGTCGGCTGCACAATTTCTATGCAGTCACGAACATAAATTGTTTGTAGCTTTCGCCACATATACATATATAGGCAATACAATTTAACAATAATTGATTGCGCGGGTGGTGGTAACAATGGGATTGGTGTTTACTTCAAGCTCGCAAACTTGATTTAAAGAATTGTTACCACCACCCGCGCAATCAATTATTGTTAAATTGTATTGCCTATATATGTATATGTGGCGAAAGCTGCAAACAGTTAATGTTCGTGACTGCATAGAAATTGTGCAGCCGACATTTCCAGTCAAGTTCAATTTATGCAAGACTGCTAGAGGTGAGAGCCGCATATCTAAATTTTATTTCCATATATATTCAATGCGGTTTGATCCTCGATAGTCAGTTTGCCGTCGTACTCTGCTGATGATCATGGAAGGTCGAAACGCGTCAGTGCGTTGCGGCTGGCGGTAGTTTTGTTATGTTGTTCGACGATTTAAAAATATTTAGACTACGAAATATGCAGATCTTTGACTATTATCCTTTAGCTGAAGTTGATGTTAATTACTGCACTACCTAAAATTAACTTAGTGATCCTACTTTCTTTGATGTTTTAATGATATGGGAATGTTGCCTCTAGGTGGAACGTTTAGGAGGACATTTTTTTGAATCCTCTTTAGGTTGAATCGACTGAGTTCCGATTTCTGCGTTTAAAAACCGTTCCGCGTATTAATTAAAAAACCGTATTCTCCTCAGTTAGCCTGGATGTTCCTCGCAATCGAGTTCACGACAAATCATCCTGATTCGGCTTGCTAGTTTTTTAAATAAGTTCTCGTGTATTATACTCGAGCACATCTATTGTAATGGATGTTTTTTCCAATAGAAATGGATTTTCTTTGTATTCTCAGTGACAGATCGTCATTTGTTTCTCGAGTTAGTTGGATATCCAGTAAGAGATACGTTGTGGAGGAAGAGAATTCCGCCGACAAAATTAAAATGACAATAATTGATAAATTTAAACCACCTTGGCTGATTGAAACGAATTTTATTTAAAAAGAAATTATTCGTTTATTTTCTAGAACGTTCTTTGTTTAAATACTTGACAGTATATATACTTTGAATTGTGCACAGTTTCAGTTTCGGTTGTCTGTACGTGACTAATTGTTACATGCTCGTCGTGCTGCATATATTTCATTTCCTCCAGTTTACACTTACTTTATTTCCGCAATATATTCCTGCTAACACATTGTCTTTGTTCTTTCGTACATATTGGGGACGTTCTGGAACAGGTAATTTAATAATTCTGTTTTTTCACGTCTATTTCTTTCCAGATTATTTGTTCGGGTGTTTTGTAACGTGAAAAGGTTTCCCATTCCGAGTGCCTAACACTAAGTATGAAATTAATAATTAAGTACGATCAACATGGACGCTAATCTTAAGTTTGAGGACACTAGCAAGTTAGCTCAAGCTATGGCAGGTATGAATTTGACGGCTGTGAAGAAGATTACTAGCTTGTCAGATTCGATTATACAATTAAAGACTGATCACGAGCTAGCATCTATGGGGTTCTCAGATAACAATAGTTTTTGAGCCTCCACAACATGTTGTCATTCTCTGCTATGAGAATAAATTTGATGTCCTTTTCTAATTCATTTGGTATTTCAAATATAATTACAGTTTTGTTAATTTTGTATTGAAAAATAATAGATAATTTACATACATTTAATAAAATTTGAGTTTTTCAATCCTACTTTTAGACTTGTTTTCTTAGGAATGGTGAATTCCAGCTACCCCGTAGCTTCACAGTTGAATTGGCGAAAAAATTTCCTTTTAAATGTAATGGGAATAATTTTCATACATATTACTATGAAGTCCTTGAAGTCAATAGTGGGAATAAGAAAATGGCAGAACTCATTTTTAATCGAGTCACACAAATTAATCGTTGTATTATTTAGTGGTATGTACGAAAATTAGGATGAAAGGTGGATAGAATCCATTCCGATTTCACGGATATTTTTCCCTTCAGTCCACTTCATAATTCGAAAGATCCATTGATTTTAATAATGAAAAACCTTGCTGACTAGTGAATCTTTCTCAATTTCTATTTACGTGATAAAATTTGCTTATCCCAGAATCAGAATACCAAGCGTAAATTATAGAACAATCAAAAGAAATCGATAAATACAATATATTCACACTCGAGGTAAAGAATTAAAACGAATGAAGTTTAAGTTTCTAATACGTTTCAGGTGTCGAGATTATCCCTTAGATATACATTACTAAACTATTTTTGGTAAATTGAACACGTTTTGTAACAATCACTTTATCAATGAACCGTGTAATATTTGACTGTCGTTCTGTATGTGCAAAAATTATAGTGAATCTTATGGAGTACACCATGCCTTTTATTTCTTTTAAACCAAATATGCAGCCGGTTTCGTCTTCTATCTATATTCAAACAATTCAATAAATATGTAAAACATAATTGACACGATTTGCATATAAGACTACAAAAGAACAATTTCGAATATTTGAATATTATTTGCACTTCTAATAAAATATCAAATATGTGTGTGAAGGAAATATAGATTAATATAAAGTAGTAGGCAGAGTTTAAATGCTTGTTTACCGTTTTATATCTGTAACTATGTATTTCGCAGGATTTAGCGTTTGCAATTAGTCTTTAAAGAAGCTTAGGTGAAATTTTTGCCTTTAATCTTTAAGATAACTATCGTATATTTACCATATTTGTACGGATTCATATACACTAATTTGTGTCAATGTTCATCCAGTGCACAGGAAGCGCTTTTTAAAAATTAAATGGATTATTTTACGCTAAATAATTAAATTTCCTACAATTAATAAAACGTTAGATGTGGCCAAAGGCGAATTGTTTCATCTGGTTTTACGCATATTCTTCATTACACTCGCGATTATATGGGCCTTACGGAAAATAAATCGTCGACGGCTCTTATTGTGGTCTGTGTCACATAATCAGACATCTGAAATTTTCTTATGAAATATAATGATAGTCCCAGGCCTATATATGGGCCCACGCGTACTCCAGTCACTCGCGACTAGGCTGATCATCACTGACGTAGCTATATATATATATATATATATACTCATATATATATCCGTCTGATTTATTTGATAAATTATAGAAAACAAATTATTAAAACATAAAGTCAATACGGTTAATGAACTGGATGCTTGTACTCAGCAGGAAGGCTGATATAATCCATGCTATATTCTTCTTAATTGAATGAAAACGAAAAGGTATTTACATTAAAACTGGGTGAAATACCTACTTAACGTTTAGTTCTTCTGTATTTAAAAAAAAAATTGACACTCCTATGTGAGATATTTTTTAGAACCTTTACTGAAAATTTTACATGTCTTTGACACTGAATACAAGAGGAACTGCTTTCATTTACACAGATTCGAAACATTTCTATGTTGTTTAGGAGTAAAATTATAGTAAAAAAATCGTTAATTTAGTGATCATCGACAGAAAAGGAAAGCTGAATAAATATAAATTATTCCAAAATAGATGACTATAACACTGATTAATGCATAATCGACTGCATTTACCACATTGAATAAAATTGCAAAAAAGCAATCAGTTGCTGTGCATTTGTTCAGCGGGCATACAAATCAAGTTAGACAGGTAAATGTATGTATGACTCACAAAAGTCTGCAAACTAAGTTTTTGGGGAATATCAGGCTTTAAAGTAGACATATATAAACAATATATATTTTGTGTGTTTAATGAAAGTGTCAGGTTTTATATTAATTTTCTTCGAACCAAAATAAATAATACTACATATAGAATAGAATACCTGGTATAACATTGGTAGTTTTTTATGCCATGTAGCAGAATGTTTATTTTGTATTATGTCGATTTAATCTGATATTAGAGACCAGATTGCTGTACTTGGTAAAAAATGGCCAATGGAATTAAATGCATTTCATTGAGCATGAATGCTTTTTGCTAAAAAATTGTTTTGTTTAAATAGAACAATAGTTTAATGAGCAAAGAGCCTAAATTTAGTTTCATTTTTAGTGCTATATTCAAAAATATAATTGCCTAATCTAAAAGCAAGCATTTGTGTCTATACGATAGCACAAAATCCTACTAGTTATCCAGATTTTCCATTTGGTCTGGTTTTATTTTTTACATTTTAAAATTTATGCGTGTATTCCCAGAAATATATATGGATAGGTAAACACATATATAGAGATACAGCGGAATAAGTTACATCAAACCCTCAACAATTAAGGAAGAATAATTAGG
Source organism: Eudiplozoon nipponicum (assembly GCA_029291075.1). Classification (NCBI taxonomy): domain Eukaryota; kingdom Metazoa; phylum Platyhelminthes; class Monogenea; order Mazocraeidea; family Diplozoidae; genus Eudiplozoon; species Eudiplozoon nipponicum. The sequence continues at coordinate 94,622 of JAQBSW010001932.1, read as the reverse complement.
CCTTTTAATTAGAAAATAATGATAGCTATTATTTGAAAAAACTTTGATTATGTAAATGTTTCCCATTTGGTTAGATCAAATCTCTTGTTACGCAAATGTGTGGTCTTTCAAATATATATATATATATATATATATATATATATATAGTCATATATATATATATGTATATATATATTTATATATATATCTATATACAATCATTTTCTTAGTATTCAATAGCGGTTTTGAGATAGCAAACAAAGTGATTCCCTTTTGAGAATCTGCCCATATTGGGCAAATTTTAAAATCTGAGGCCCTTTGGTAAGTACAATGGATTGTGCTACTCTGAGAAAATGTGCTGAGTTTGAATTAACGGCTATATATATATATGAAATATTGCAAATAATTAATGTCTCTGTTGAAATGTTTGTGCTTCGAATATAAATTCAAAATAATTAAATGTTCCAGAAATTGCGTGTAAAATTGATTAAAATTATGTTAATTTTAAAAGATTTTTGATTTGCGGCTTCGTATGTTTATTTAAGGTAAAATAATAGATTTCCTATATTCGCATCCGTAAACAATGTCAAACTTTAAGCAATTCATTTGTGCGAAAAGGAAATTATACTGAAAATTTGTTATTGATTCGAATTATGCTAAAAGGAATATAAATATTCCATGTCAATATTTTTAAGGAATTAATAATGTCGTTTGCTAGATGTCTGTTTAACTATTCGACAAAGGCCGACTAATTGTACCAAGATTCTTTATGTAGATAAGCAATTTTCGAGCTACATGCATGGCCAATTTGATTTTGGTCTGTTATAGAAATATTCGATGTGTGTGATCACTTTCTTCTTAGCGTTCCATTTTACAAGACGTGGTGTAAATATTTTGCGAGCAAACTTATAGTGACAGTAATTAATATCATTGAAATGCATGGCTAATTTCAAATTAAGTTGCATTAACATTGTAGATTTGAGCTCGAAGAACGACTGTTGGTACATTTTATTTGATTATAAAAATGAAGAAATGTGATTGCCATGTTGTATTAAACGTCTTTTAAAAACAAATCCAAAACGTATATTTGTAATTGGATTTCTGTCTACTGGTACGCTAGATTTTAAATAGCCCCTTATAATTGAAGTTTATTTTCATAGTATACTTTCCATGTGCAGAAAGAAGAAGAAGATATTTTGACATTTTGGACTATTAATAAGTGTTTAAATTCCTCAGTGCATTTCCACAAAACGAAGTATAATAAATTCACGGGAAATAAGATGCTATTAAGACTCCAACGTTTATAACATTTTCAATGACGGTAATGATTCCGTTCCGGTTTTGTAATTGTACAACAATCGTATGTCTATCGGGGTATTCCTGGATATTATTCCATTTTCAATCTTGTGCCTACCAATTAATTTCCACCAAATCGTAATATTTGCTAAGCTGAAGTGGTTAATTTTAAAAGAAGATCCATTAGAAAATGAGCCTTAAGTGAGATATGTACATAAGTCCTCTTAAATTGTTCGATGCAGTTCCTAAATTTACTTTTTTATAAAACTAATGAAGTCTCAAAAATTTTACTGAAAAACGTTACAAATGAAAATAAAATTTAGTAAATATTTTGCTTTATTTTGAACATTAATATAGAAGATAAGAAGTTTTGCACAAAAACGCTGACATTTTCATAAATGTTGGGTAGATTTGAAGCTTCGTCTTATGAACGTCCAAATTTCCACCACAAACAAATAAAGACACGCATTTAAAACAATGAGACCCGGAATCTGTTATAATGAATAGTTTCTAAAGAGTGTTTTTTCCCATAAATTGCTTCATATTATTTGAAATTAGTTTTACCATTTACACTTAGGTCAAAGCGTCTTCTTAATGTAACACTGATATGCATATTTTGCGCTGAAAAAATAGCGCATGACTATATACTATCTCGATTGGTATTCCGACAGATATGTTGTATAAATTTTTAGTGTGGTAAGTTCAGCATTTTGAAAGTATAATATAATATTGTATTTCAATTCATGAAAACAAAATACATCATAACTATTCATACGAAATAACCATGAATGCACCATTAATTATTTTGTTAGATTATGAATAAATTTAGATTGAGAACTAAGCTACGATTTCTTTTAGAACCACTTAGGTAGGATTTTAAAAATCTAAGCGATACAATATAAATAAGTATTAAAGCAGCATAAGAAATATATTTAACAAGATTTAGTCTTTTAAATTAAGAATTTTACGAAATTCTACGCAAATTTCCTATTTAATATTATTGTATTTCATTCAAAATAATAAAAAATCTACAGGATTCAGACTCATATTTGGAGATATATATGAAAAATATTTCTAAGCTTTCTGAAAATTGATTTCGTGTTTTATAAAATTAATTATTCTGACGTGATTCTGACTATTTGCTGAGTTTCGTTCAGCCTGTTGTATTAAAGCAAATCTAACCTAATTTTTCCAATGACGTTTTAATTGATTTAAGTATTAATTTACAGTTCTACAAGGTGAAAAGGATAAATAAGTGCAATTATTTAAATCAAATTTGCGACCATGAGAATGCAATAAACTGTCACACTCCTTAGAAAGGATCATCTTGGGTAATTATGCTTCAGAGGAATCAAAAATTAATTGTTTTTTTTCTTTTGTACACAGTATTATTTACTCATCTATTAGCACCAATTATTTTAATTTGACTAATCTATAATTCCATAGTAGGTTGATCTGTGAATTGCATTAACGAGTAATTGACAACATCATCATACGTAAAACAATTCACTGGGTGAAGGTTTAAAGTCTCATCAAAACTGATTAATTTACGAATTGCTGTGCCAAGATTAATATAAGCTACGCTTATATTTTTTATATCTTAATCCCGGTAATAATATTTTACCTCAAGACGATAAAACTGAAGTGTGTACTATATTTTTATTAAATTGGCCGAATTTATTCCTATTTCGGCAAGCCTTTTAATTTCTATTTCGATACGCGCAAATTTTGCTCATTGTTTAAACGTATATTTAAAAGTATATTAGTTAAGGTTTCTAAAGTATTACTCAATCACATTTTAATTTCTAAAGTGAAAGAAAAGCCTGTTGGGTACAAACCTACAGAGAAACTAAAATTATGCGTTGTAAACACAAATAAAATAACAGTATAATCAAACCCGTCAGAAAGTATATAAATGCATCTGTCAGTAGAAAATATTATTTCAATAAAGGCTGAGATCTTAACATGAACACCAGTCACATTATATCCTATAGTGTACTAAAGTCAATTCGTCTAGTAGACCGGTTTCAATTTATTTGGAATTCTTCACGTACCGTCAAGATTTAGCTCATGACCCAACCGGTCAATCGGATGAATTGCTTTTTCAAAATTATGCCATAGTTAATTTATACAGACAAATGTATGTATTTAATAGGACTGGAGATTATAAAAAGGTGGCAACGCTAAACAAAATAATTGCTATCACCGCAGGCGCAACCAATTTTAGTGTAATTCTATAAAAGTAAAATTTGTTTTCGCATTTTGAATTTTCTTTTTTACCAGCAATTCACGAAGAGAAACGAAACAAATGGGGATCAAGTTACATAAAAATATCTCAATTACGTAATAACTGACGGTATTTAAGTATTCAAAATTTCTAAACAGCCATACTCAACGACATATATTTCAGACTGCAAATTAGCATTCATGAAAGTTGAAAAATATTATTCAAATCTATTTTCATGTTCTTCAATGTATAACACAGCTTTAATTTCAATTAAAAGCCCAAAATAACGAAGCAACTCTTTGTCTGTGTATCTGGCCATGGTTTTTTTGGCCTTTGTATCCGCACAGCCGATAATCTCATGGATCAAATATTTTATACAAATGTTATTATAGCCACGATAAAAATTTAATCGTTGCACTAAACCTTAGCAGACTAATTTCAATTCATTTGTCATGTGTGTTTGTAAGAAAATAATGTGTGACAGCTTCATCATTATCTAATGCGTTAAAATTCATTTTCCTACTCCTGTTTGAAGCAAGTATGCCTAGCTCAATTGACAATTAAGAATGGAGGTAAAATGCGACGTTTCACTTTAAATGCAATTCAAGTAATATTTTCGATTTTGTAAGTTTAATTTGGAATTTTTTTACTTCAGGCAAGCAAGTCATATTAATAGATATTTTTCAGCAATAAATAAAAATTGAATTGTATTTGGCCACAAATAGTTTTGAATGTCTATGGAAAAACATTAGTCTGTATAAATCTCTAATTACGAAAGCGTATATCATTCGAGCTAGGGCTTAAGTCATGAATTATATATATATATATATATATATATATATATATATATATATATATATATATATCCTGTTTAGAGTAAATACATTGCTGAATAAAATAAGAGAATAATCATTCTAAACGTCACCAAGATGAAAGACGTTGGCCAAAATAAATGAGCATCATCGGAAATATTATTTTTATTCCTAATTAGATTTTGATACCGCAGATAAAAAAATAACATGGGGCAATAGCAGAACTTCGCGCATCACTTTAATTCAATCTATGTCGTGTAAATAAAATTGTTTGAAACTTCAGAACTATTCATGCTTTAATTATTAAATCTAGCATTGAACAGCAAAATTTGTTCGAAAATGTGGATCTTAATTGTGTCTCTCCTTCAAAATTATCGTAAAATATTTTGCAATAAATTATTCTGTATCGATTATTTACCATATACTCAATCAAAATATACGCGTATGGTATCTAACTTATGTAGCTTTGTGCGATATATGATATATTTTCTTTTGAAAATTAATATTGATGAAAACACAGAAAGAAAGCACTAGCATTTTAGTTATCGGTTGTGCAAAAAATAAGCAAATCTTTGCGAATAAAGGTTCAATAATGCATTTTAGTGTTACTTTGTCTGAAATTCAGAGACAGGCTTACAAATATGCCAGATGTCAACATTTGAATTGTCCGAACTTAACATATGTCAATATAAAGTTGACAAAAGCGGCAAATTCGCTTCAATCAATAAAAGAAAATTTAAAATTCAATCAATTTTTTGTGTTTTCAAGGATATATTATACTAAGGTTGATTACTAGCGGTAAAAGTACTTATAGACAATTAAATCATGAAGTATAAAATAAGCAGGAAAGCAGCTTTTATATACTTACGAACAATAACTTTTATCTCTGATGACACCAATGAATTTAACATCATTAATGAAAAATTAGATGACACACACAGTTGTGTCAAATGACAATGAGGCGAAACATATAACCATATAATTTCTGTGCTAATTTCGAACGAATAAATGGAATTTTTATTGATCATGATGCCAGGAATCAAAACTACTAAATATGAGCAAACATTTCTGCCACTGTGAAACGCAATTGTACATGCACTTACTTTTACATATTGCAATGCTTTTACGAATACAGATATACATTAATTAAGCAGCGTACAGCATTAATTATTGCCATTGCTTGTTAAAACAATGATTTGACCTTGAGGTAAATCTAGAATTCGTTATATTTCTTATGTATAAGTAAGAAAATGTCCGGCTAATTTGAACAAATTGCATTTGGATTTATGCAAGCAGAACATGCATGTTCAGGCATTCGGCTTGCTTTGGAGGTGATTCATGCATTTGATTAGTTGTTCGCTTATTTCACACTCTCTCCATGATTGCATTTTACTATTTTGTGTTGCCTTTAAATTTATATATAAATTGATGTTCATTTGTAGATATATGAGTTGAATATGTGAAAGAAACGGACTTGTACTTGATAAAGTATCTTTTCCTTTTTAACACATGGAAAAAGTACAAAGAATTTTATAACAGATAGCATTCAAAAATTATATATATATTATTTATATATATATATATATATATATATATATATATATATCTATAAACTGAAAGCTAAAATAAAACTTAAAGTTTAAACATCGAAAATAAAGTAAAGGAGCTTGCATCTCCTACATTTCAAGCCAAATGGTCACGCACAGCAGTTTGATCATCTACAGAGATTCATATAAGCCTAATTCATTTCATTTGTTCATTTTGAATTTCTCTTAGATGACACGTCCATGAAAAAACTTTCGGACCTTCAAAGTTTTAATGCGTAATAATTGACGTGTGTTGCAAATTTTGTAATATTGTTATACTCGATTATTTAACTGTCCTGGTCGATCGGCCTACATAAGCTGTTCTACAGCTTGCGCATTTATATTGAAAAGTAATATTTGAGGTCGATCTTAACCGCTGGTTTTCTTTATTGCAGGTAAATGCGATTGAGTTAACTTAAATGATATTCGTAGTTTCGTTGCGCTATATGTGCTTTTTAATCCCGTGCGAGGAGTGCAGTCTCCCAATAATAGGATATTTTTATAAATTGCTATCTACTCGGGTCCCAAATACGTCCGTCAGTTTGTTGCTTTTTGAAATTACAAGTCTGTCAATTCGTAAAACGAAGTACCAAATTGCGTATAGTATTTACTTAAATGGTATGAAACTTGTATAATGCGATAAATGTGCAAACCAGGTTTGTATTTTATAACGATTCATGTTATTAAATATCCCAATCTTCCTATATTAGTACATCCAAAATGGTATACAATTTTCTTTCTCATGCTCTGATGAGAAACTGATATTATTTGCGCTTCATTGAAATATTGCAGCAGTGTTTGTGATTTCGTTCCGTTTTTGAGAGCAATAAATAAATCATCAAATATCGCATACATTGTGCACGTTTAATTATGTCACACTTCGTTTATGTGTTCACTAGATGGCCTACGAAAATCTCAGCTAACTTTGGAGATGAAAGCTTCTCATTGCCACAACATTAACCTGTTCATCGATATTTTCATTAAAAAGAAAAACGAACAACATTTAATTAATTGCACAATAAGCTTTCATAGGATATGACCTGGGACCAGAGATGGTAATTTGATGTGGTCTAACGCATAAACTACTAAGACAATGGTTTCTTCAAATTTAACATTTGCAAACAAGGACGAAACACCAAAGGACTCTTATCCTAATTTTAACAATTATACCTTTATTTCTGCTAACAAAATCAGAAGAATCTAAAACGGCATAATTAGATATTAATTCTCGCAGTGGTTCCAGTTTGCGAAATAAACCTTTAGCCAATGCATGAAATGATAAACTGACCATTGATTATATTTTTATCGTAGTAATTGGATGTCAGCGTTGCTTATTACCAACAAAGAATAACCAACGTTGACAACCGTAGACGTATTTCTGGATCTGACAATAAGCGCTCGTCGTTAGAAAAACAAATAAGGCTGCATCAACTTCGTTGACTCGGTCACGTTTTGCGTATGCCCTCATTTCGATTGCCCAGTAGAGCTCTGTTCTCTCATCCAGCACCAAATTGGCGTAAGAAACAAGGTGGGCAGATTTTGACATGGCTGAAGCAATTAAAGTCACTTATATCCAAATTTGGTAGTATAGGACCCACACGTCTGCCAGGATGGGGTCCTCGTGCGCATCATAGTTCTTGGTTAGAAAGCTTAGCGATATGGCATCGAATCGAGCTCAGTGGCGATCTTTATGCAGATGTCTAGTAGAATCATCTTCGTAACTCTTTTCTTAGTGGAGCAAAGTTAGCTGCGAGGTTTGGTTTGTTTATGACGTGACACAGTGAAATCCGCAAGAAAGCTGTATTGCTGATGTCGCCTTGCCCGAATGCTAACTTGGCCATAATGGTGCTGTGGAGAGGTTTAGTTTGCCTCATTTCTGTGAGTTATCCTGATAAATTTACTCATAGTAGCAAGGTATTCCTTCTCCATCTGCCTCTTTCTCTCTATCTCTCTCTCTCTATCTCTCGTAACTTACCAATAATTTGTCTAAATTCACTTACATACTTTTTTCACTCCTTATGGTTATATGGCAGTGAAATGTTAGTCACTTTTGACTTTTGCGTGGCTAGACATAATGATGATGATGATGATATCATAGGACAAACATTTTTTGTTTGGCTTTGGAAATACGAAAATTGTTGGTGTATATGATTCAACTAGTTTGCGTTTCTGTGTGATGGCCTTATAAATTAAACCCCCCATCGGTAAAGATTTTAATTTCATTGAAAATGTTTTGCTCAACTGTTTCTATTTCATATGGTGTACGCAACAGACGCATGAATTTGTACTATTAATCAAGACATTCTCAATCTTTTATGTATAGTCTGAATTGTCCATTGTAAAAATGCCTGCGCCTTGACCAGAGTCTAATCGTTTGATTTATGCAATTCTGCTGATATCTGAAGCGCAGTTATATGTTGCATTTACGAAGAATGCCGTTCTGGACAATTTAACGATTTCAAATATGAAAAATAATCAAATAAATTAGCTTAAAAAAAGTTTTTATAATCAATTCTTAATGGTTCGATGTCGGCTCCTTGCTGCCTCAATATATCAACAGTGCCTTTATCTGGAAGCTTAATTCCATAGTTTCAACGAAAACTAATTGATCCAGTTATCAACAGGGGATTTTAAAAGAAACATACATATTTGTGACCAGTAAAGAAAGGAATTTTCATAAAATCTCACATAATAACTATGTCATTTCCCACACAGACCGAAGAAAATTGAATCGGCATTAACACCACCGTTTAAAGCTTCTGAACTACGAATGTTATTTAATGTAACACTTTTGCTTTTTCTATCAATTAAAGCTAAAAATCCATTAATTTCAACCCCAAACGTTATTTACCAATATGCATGCAAAGGTTGTTGATTAGCAAGCATCGGACGAACGACCAAACGTATAATTACTCGGGTTGAAGAACATTATAGTTTAAATGTTCGTTTTAAATCAAATCATGAATACACATCTGCAATTAATATAGTTGATAAATGAAAAACCGAGAAATATGTTGGCTGCATGAGAATCTCTGAAGCAGCCTGGTTTATGCAAATGCAAAATCATGCTCTACATTGAGCCTGAAATCGAGATGACGTAAGAAATTGCTGTGTGTTTCAAAATGCCTCTCTATTACCAACTGCAAACTCCTTCTATATATAAATATAACTTTATGATGTCCATTCATTTTTAATTTACCACAGTATTCTTATAATTAGGAAAACACAAATAACAAAGTGGATAAAGGCCATTTATTTCGTGAATACTAATCATCTCTTATACAATCATACATATTTATACATTTTGGGTTTTCAATTGATTATGCTAGTGGTAACAAATCTGACTCGTTTTTACTGCTGTTTCTTGTTTTGGCTAGTTGGTGAGTGTGTATGCGTTTGTGTTTGTGTGTATGCGTGTTTGCATGTAAAGGTCATTCTCGCAGTATTGCGAAGTGATGTCTGATATCTTGTCATTATTGTTTTGATAGCTTGAGAATTAACCATTTGTGCGCATTGTTCACTGTTACATATACAAGTGCTATTTTTCCCAGTATAGTTGATCGTTTCACCTCGTTGCGCAAAGTTTTCACGTGGTAACAACGCCAGTGTTGATTGCAGTGTTAAACGCTCACATTGTTTGGAGACTTCTGTCATCGTATGCGTCTCTGCCATTTCCACTTCAGGCCCTCGACTAGCAATCAACAAACGTACAATCGGATTGGCAACAAACTGAAGTGGAAATAACAGAGGCGCATACGATGACAGAAGTCTCCAAACAATGTGAGCGTTTAACACTGCAATCAACACTGGCGTTGTTACCACGTGAAAACTTTGCGCAACGAGGTGAAACGATCAACTATACTGGGAAAAATAGCACTTGTATATGTAACAGTGAACAATGCGCACAAATGGTTAATTCTCAAGCTATCAAAACAATAATGACCAGATCTCAGACATCACTTTGCAATACTGCGAGAATGACCTTTACATGCAAACACGCATACACACAAACACAAACGCATACACACTCACCAACTAGTCAAAACAAGAAACAGCAGTAAAAACGAGTCAGATTTGTTACCACTAGCATAATCAATTGAAAACCCAAAATGTATAAATATGTATGATTGTATAAGAGATGATTAGTATTCACGAAATAAATGGCCTTTATCCACTTTGTTATTTGTGTTTCCTTAATTTATAAGAATATATATATATATATATATATATATATATATATATATATATATATATATAAATATATTAATTTTAAGATAAAATAAACAAGAAACGGTCCTTGACCATGTTAGATCTACTCTTTGTTTTTGCACATGAGAAGGGTACGCTCGCACTCAAATAGAGTACATATATTTAAGTTAACGTAGCAATGATATATTTAAATGCAAATTTGAATTCAAATTAATTAAAGCATTAAATGTTATATTGCTTATTGATTTCTGCGGCGTCTTAAATATGTGTTAGGCAGAATTTGGCTCTAAGACTTTGTTAGCTATATCCACGGAGCCATTCCAATTTAAATACTACATTTAGCCTTTCGAATAAGTGACTTAAATATGTAATATTTTTAATGATTCATAAGCATGTGTCACGCTATGTAATTAATTTATCCATTCATCAATATATTAAGAAAATTCAAAGGAAAATTTCGCTTATTCAAACTAATCTCCAGGTGGACAATAATGTTTTTCTGCTGCAATATCACTTTGTGTAATTAAAATATCAGTAAAATAAAATTTTCTAAATCATTTTATATTTAGCATCAGATTCACAAAATCGCTTGCCATTTTGTTGAATACACCAATTAATTCCTTAGGTTTAATTGTATTAAATTGCATTTTTAATGAGGCAAGATTTACATAAATTAATTAATCAGTGAACTGTGTAGTCTTTCATTGCATTTGAATATGTCGCTTGATGATTATTAGTTAAACTGTAAACTTCATCCTTTATTGACAAAATTGGCAGCTGTTTTAAATTTACATCTATATTCAAATAATAATTCATTAAATTGTTCCGTATTTTTTCAATTTTTTTCCGTTCAAACTAGACTACATACTGTAATACAGTAGTTTCTTTATTTATATTCCATCCATGATAGTTTGATGAACGCATCTGAACTTCTTTTTGATGCATAGAAAACAGAAGATTAGAATGACTGAAGCAAATGCTTAAAGTAAAATTTGATGCCAAAGTAATATTTTCTAACACATCACCCTAACAAATACATCTGCATAGTTAAGATTTGTGGAAAATTATAAAAAGAAACAATCTTGAGTGTTTAACGTACCATTAGATGACGTCCATTAAATAAGTCACCAATGATGCAAGCAAAGACATTACATCATGAAATGTGATATTGCACAGAAGACTCTTTTCTTAATTAGTTTTTGGTAGCATATTTAATGGGTTTATTAGAGCAATTAACATTGGCAATTGATCCATCATTAAATTTGAAAAAAATTCCAGGAGACATATTTTCGTTTTAAATTTCAGACAACTACAATTTATCTTTACCAAATTAGCACTAATTCGGGAATATTCGTCTGTTCAAAAAAATAAAATGCTGCCAAATGAAATGAATTCGAGAGGGTCAAATCGAAAATATTGTGTGATAAACACCAACACCCATGCAATAAATTATGCTATATAACTTTAGAAATTGCGGCATCTGGTAAAAGGCAACAAGACGAAGTATTTTTACAACAGTTCATGGTTTCTTTTCAAGAATTGACAGGTTGGTTAGTCAAGATTCAAAATAAAATGAATATAATAAAGCAATTAACGGTTTAATGTCTAATGGCTATCCCAGACAATTAATTGAATCAATTATTAAAAGTGGAATTAAACAGAAACAGACGTATTACGGACCAAAAAAGCAAACAGTCTACTTAAACATCCAATTTAAGAAGTATGCAGTTTCCCGAATGGCACTAAAGAAAATTGAAACAGCATTATCACGCACATTTAATGCAGCCAAACTACGAGTGTTATTTAGGGTAACACACTTGCCTTTACCAGCAATCAAAGAGAAACAGCCGTTAATTTCGATATCAAATATTATTTACCAATATACATGCGCAAGTTGTCGATCAACTTACGTAGGCCGATCAACCAGACGGTTAATTATTCGAATGAGAGAACATTGCAACCTAAACGCCTGTTTTAAATCAAATGGTGAATACACGTCTGCTATTGCGCAACACATCATCGAAACAACGCACGTATGTTCTCCAGACGTAGCATTCAAAGTAATTACTAAATGCAGAAACAAAAGGGAGCTAGCCACATACGAAGCCTTATGGATAAACAAATTGCAGCCGGATTTATGCAAGCAGAAGAAGCACGTACAAGCATTGAGCTTGAACTGGATGTGACGCACGCAATACCGTTTTTCACACTCTCTCTATGTTCACATATTTCTTTCTTGTTTTGCTTTCAAATTTATATATAAAGATATGTTCATTAGTAGATATTTGAGGAGATTATGAGAAAGACACTTTTCTTTTATCTGATAAAAGTTTCTTTTAGCTTTTGCACACAGGAAGGTAATAATGTATTTTTACATACTTTTACATACATACAATTTTCAAGCCGTACTAAATATGGACCACTCTCACTTCTAATCGATGATGGTCCAGATCAGGACAATTTTCACAATTCCATCTGTTTTAAATTATCTCGAGTACCATGATGGTGGCCGCATGATCTGCCGCATAGTCTGTCGCACTTTCGTGATCACCTCCGACCAAGGTTGTCAAAATTCGCGCTGTTCTGACCAGAATATTGACCAAGCATCCTAAATCAATAAATTCTGTGATAATGCACCAGAAGGCGAATGATGAAAATTTTATTACTAATCAATGGTTAATAGACGTTGAAGAATAATGAATGCTGAAAATATTTGTGTTAAATATTCGACGAGTTAATTATTTTAATCCCTTCAAATTTTACTAACAGGTGTGTTCTAAATGTTGAGGATATTATAAAGCCACACATAAAAATCAATATTAGTTTCAGATTTATTGTCAACGCAGACGCAAATTGTGTAAACTTTGATGCAAATATTATTTTTCGTATAGAATATAAATTGCTGATTTTGAAGGCAATATTTGTTAACTTAATATCCACAGGGGATTTAGGATAAATGCTTTTTTTCATACGCTTGAAGATTTTGTGATTTTCTACTTTGTGGCTATTTTTTCTTTTATTTCTTTCAAAACTCGTAGCGTAAATTTATTTATTGTGCTTTGGGTTTGACAAGTTCTCTTGCCAATTTGTAATCTGTACAATCAATTGTAAATTTTATTCGGACAACAATCAAAAGCCTTTTGACGATGCAAGATTTCTTCTTCTCTAATTATCCTGTTTACTTTAAATTATTATGCGTTTTTATTTACTGTAGAAATAAAAGACAAAATTACATGAAAACGGAATGAGAATTTGCAACAGGAACACACCTAATCATTACATGTTTTGCCTCATATTTAACGAGCAATATAATGTTGTTTTGCAAACAGGATTATTCGAAATTCGCCAGAAAAGCCTAACTCACTCTTTTTCCCGAATGTTCGGAACTTCATTTCCAGTCCCATCTTCAGGGTTGACACCATACGCACAGAAAAAGATAACTTTTGGCAAATGTGGTATCCTCATTTCGTACTGATCTATATATAGGTATTTCAATTCCTCAAGTGTTTTTTATTCCCATACCTACTATCTTAAATCTCAAATGTATACACAGATTTATCCATATGAATCCCCGCACACAACATCCTATTTACACATATGTGTACTCTTCTAAAGTGACATTTAGGGAATAGCTATAAGCAAAAACTATGGATTATTATATGTGCCTATCCAAGATGTCTCTATATCTTGATTGCTGTTCCAGACGCGTAGAAGGATCAACAATTTTTTTAAATTTAAATATTGAAGTAATGCTCAAATTAACCGGTTTAACTAATCTCATCCTGTGTGTAATAGGTTATAGAGAGAGAGGTTAATAAAACAGTTGAAAGAATATAACATCGTTTGGACAAGGCTTAAAATAAAGCCTACACTAATGATTCAAATGTCAACAAATTACACATTTATGCTGATATCTTGTATAAATATATTTTTACATTTAAATATCTGTGTCCAAACCATATACATATGTATGTTATATATATATATATATATATATATATATATATATATATATAATGTCTATTGACTTCGTATGTTAAACAGTTTATTTCTGATTAGGAAGAAAAACATTAATAACAAATTGGATAACGCCCATTTACTTCGAGAATACTAAACTTTACTTTACAATCTTTAATTTATAAAGCGAAGTGTGGTATTTTCGAAATAAATGACAATCATCAACTTTGTTATTAGAAATATATATATATATATATATATATATATATATATATATATAATTTATATATAATATTCTAGAAATATTTTATATCTTTTATTTAAAATTTATTATTTACTTATTTATATTTACTTCTTCCAACCACTTATATAAATATCTATGTATATACACGTCCAAATTCTATAACTTATGAAAATCTAAATAAGCATATAAGCAATCATCTGGGTTCTTCCCAAATCCTTTATAAATATCCATATATCCTTCATATATATACGGTATAAACCATATATAATATAAAAATCATACAAGAAACACTGTGAATTACTCGACGGATAAATTTTATCAGTCAAAACGCACTTTTAAATATTTAAATGTCTATTAAAATGTCCATGAATACAGTTCTATGTATATATATATATATATATATATATATATATATATATATATATATATATATATATATATATATATATATATGAAATCAAGTACCGATATTTTACCCTGGATGCGTAGCATATTTACTTTACTTATACAAATTTATTTATCATCTCTTTTTATATGAATTCATAAACATCCATACGTATAATCATCTAAACACAATATATATATATATATATATATATATATATATATATATATATATATATATATATATATATATATCAATCCACATATAAGCAACCATGTGAGTTCCCCTCACATCTTATATTAGAATTTAAATATACTTCCGCATACTTATATTGCGAATATCTAAATAAGCACATAAGCAACCATGTGAGTTCGCCACAGAACCTATATGTATATGTAGAATCATTCATAAATATGTCTCTGGATAATATGTATATATATATATATATATATATATATATATATATATATATGTATTGATATATATATACATATATGTTTATATACATATATATATATTATGCATATTTAAATAAACATATAAGCAACCATGTGCGTTTCTCTTACCTCTAATATAATTCTAAAATATTCATATATATATATATATATATATATATATATATATATATATAATCTGCATATCTAAAAAGGCAACCATGTGAGGTCCTCCCAGATATTATATAAATACTAACATTTCAATTCATCAATAGATTTATGTAAATGCAATTATATGTATATGTACGTCATCATATAAATAAATATGTAAGTTCCCCCGAATGCACACGATTCACGACAATTATAGACGAATTACCATTTTCTCACTCCATCTAAATTGTGCCGTTTACTATCTCAAATTCATAAGCGCGTTCTCTTAATTGGATTTATTATTAACTCTCATTTTTTCAATCTACGTTCACCTCCATTCGAGAAGGCTTCATTTAGTATAAAGCGTATTGATATTTCTACAGTTGTTACATTCATGAAGTTCCGTCCTGATTTTATTTCAATGTATTACATAATCAACCTGGTTAATCTATTTCGGTTACATAGTACAAAATATCTACAGCCATTCAAGTTTATCTGATGACCTATCTCCATTAAATGCCTGGCTTGATCTAATCTATGACTATGTGTATATTTGCATACAGTTCTATGTTTCCCTGTACATACCTTTATTGAACATATAGTTTCGTCTATGTACCTGAGTTTTCAATCTTTACAATGTATCTCATAAACCGCTGATGTGTTGAGCGGTTATATTTTTCTTTCTGATTCGGTAGCTTATTGCCTATTGTAACTGATTGTCTTAACACTGTTCTTATGTTGTATTTCGTTGCTAATGTCCTAATTTTTTCAATTAATCTAGAATCTGGTAGAACCAGAGTTCTGTGCTTATCTTCATTTTGCTTTTCTAAATCCCTTACCTGTTTTTCTTGGTTTATTTTTTCATTAAATCTCAATAGCGTCTCGTTTATGATTTTCTCAATTAATTTTTCCGGATAACCATTTATCCTGAATATTTCTTTCAATTTCATCAGTTCTTTGTCCCTATATTTTAAATCTACTATTTTAAGATTTCTTATTATCATGGATTTTAGAATGCATATTTTCATCCCAAACGGGCTACTAGAGCAGTAATTCAGAAGCATACAAGAATGAGTATCTTTCCTACAAATATCCGTTACTAATGCCATACCTTTCGTTTTAATTTAAGATCTAGAAATGAAAATTCTTCTTTTATGCCTCTTTCCAACGTAAATTTTACCTTTCCCATTTTATTAGCTAAATACAGAAAATTCTCCAACTCATTATCCCCATGATTACAAATTAAGAATATGTCATCTAAGAACCTAAATTATAATTTTGGTTTGAGGCTAGATCTGAATAAGTAATTTTTTCGAAATAACGCATATTAATATTAGCGACTGGGACCGATAATGGTTGTCCCATAGGAACACCTTTTTATTTGTAGGAAGAATTGATTTCTGAATATAAAGTATGCAGAGGACATAAAAAATTTAAATATTTCCTTAATACTCCTTAACATCATTTTACCACCTTCCAGTATTATAGGGTATTCCGTTAAACAACGTTGGACACACTCTAATGCAAGCTGTATCGGAATGTTTGTATACATAGATCACCCATCCAGGCTTGCCAGTTTATCTTCATATAATAATTTTTATTTACCAATAATAACAGTAAAATAATAAGTGTTCTTTATTGTATAGTCTAGTAAATGTGTATTTTCTTATTTCATAGCATAGAAATTTGGAAATTTTATAAGTTGGAGAATTCTGAACATTCATAATTAACCTAAATGGGTTATCTTGTTCATGAATATTTACTAAACCATACACTCCGGGAGGGAATGTGTTTCTATGTTTTAATGATTTTCCAAGCAATTATTCTAATTCCCAAGACCCAAACATTTGATTAATTAAGGTTTAAACTTCACCTTGTAACATATCAGTTGAGTCCTTATTTATTTCATTATAAAATTGTTTACTATTTAATTGCATATACATCTCATCATTATAATCTTTCTGATTCATTATCACTGTTGCTCCAACTTTATCTGCTCTATGGCATATTACATTATTAAATAGCAAATTATATAACAATCCTATCAATTAATAATTCGGCTTATATTTATCATGTCTATGTTCTTAAACAAATTTGGCAACATCCAATTCAAATTTACTTTCATATTTTTCTGGGAGGAATTACGTAATTTAGACTTTCTCGGTAATAAATTCATTCTTATGTATTTTTTCCATAGGAACAGCCGTTTTCAGTCCCAGGTTAAGTATTCTCTTTTCATTATCTTTGGATCCGTAGAGGATAAAATTAATGCCCGTTTGGAATATTTCTCGGAGGTCTATATTTTTCCAGGTTTGCTAGCTTCTAAACATATATTATTCTAACCTTATGAATTTCTTTATTCGCAGCCTTATCAGTTAAATATATTGTGTATTTAAGGTCAATTGAAGGTAATATCGAGAGAAACTTTGATCTTACATTAGATTGTTTCTCCAATAAGTCCATACTTAATCTTTTCTTGATTTTTTACCGATAATTTCATTAAAGGTACAGAAGGTTCCAGTTTCATAACATTTCATACCCTGTTCAACTGAAAAGAAGTCTTACAATAATGGATGTAATATATAGGGACAAAGAACAAATTAAAAGTAATAATCAGGATAAATAGTTATCTGGAAAATTAAACTGGTAACATCATAAACGAGACGCTATGACGATTTAATGGAAAAATAAGCCATGTAAAACAGTTAAGGGATTTAGAAAAGCAAAATGAAGATAATCACAGAATTCCGGTTCTAACTGATTCTAGATTAAGTAGATGACATTTTGTTTTTTAATTAAATTAAGACACCTGCATGACAGAGATTATCAGATTTATTAAACACAAAAGTAGTTATTTAAAATCAAATTATAAAAAGACGATTTTTGTGCCTTCACAGATAAGTTGTTTAATAAAAGGCAACAATGTTAAATTAGAAAGATCTAATTAAACATTAAAAATTCCCGACCACACAGATTTAGATATCAGATGTTTCAGCGATATTAGTATAAACTTTCAAAAACCTGGGCCTTTTATAGAATTCAGAAATTTAATTTACTCTTCCAATGTGTAAAGATACAAAGATACCTTATTAGATACAAGGACCATTTCACAATTCCTCCTCAAATAAGTGAATACACACCTACAAATATATATATATATATATATATATATATATATATATATATATATATATTTATAATGTCCATGCCTTTTAATATTACACAGTATATTTCTAATTAGGAAGAAAAAACATTAATAACAAAGTGGATAAAGGCCATTTATTTCGTGAATACTAATCATCGCTATACAATCATACATTTATATACATTCTGGGTTTTCAATTGATTATGCTAGTGGTAACAAATCTGACTCGCTTTTACTTCTGTTTCTTGTTTTGGCTGGTTGGTAAGTGTGTATGCGTTTGTGTTTGTGTGTGTGCGTGTTTGCATGTAAAGGTCATTCTCGCAGTATTGCAAAGTGATGTCTGAGATCTGGTCATTATTGTTTTGATGGCTTGAGAATTAACCATTTGTGCGCATTGTTCGCTGTTACATGTACGAGTGCTATTTTTCCCAGTGTAGTTGATCGTTTCACCTTGTTGCGCAAATTCGTATTTTGCACATGGTAACAGCGCCAGTGTGGATTGCAGTGTTGAACGCTCATATTGTTTGGAAACTTCTGTCACCGTATGCGCCTCTGTTATTTCCTCTTCAGTTTGTTGCCAATCCGATTGAATTATTATAATCAAGGTTGCGGTCTTGATATAAACACCTGACCCATTAATTACTTACATATGTCAGTATAAACTAAGAATTGTATAGTGTAGAAAAGGCAATTCATCCAGTAGACCGGTTTCGTCTTATTAGGAACTCATCATGTACTGGCCAGAATTTGCCGCGGATAGGGCTCAAACCTGGGCACGTCTGCTTCGGAATCTGGTGCCCTAACCACTGAGCCATCTTGCCGCACACTACACTGCACACAATTTTCAGTTATACACTAACTAATGTAACTTGGTTAGTCTATTTCTCCTTTAGGTGAAGCTCATATGACATCAATTAAGACCCATACTTCCATCTAACTATCTTCAATATGTCATTACGGAACAGACACCACACTACATGGGGAAGTGGTATTGAAATGAACATTTATTTAATTAAACTAACATTGGTTGCGCGGGTGGTGATAACAATTATTATAATCAAGGACAAAACCGGTCTACTGGACGAATTGCCTTTTCTACACTATACAATTCTTAGTTTATACTGACATATGTAAGTAATTAATGGGTCAGGTCTCTATATCAAGACCGCAACCTTGATTATAATAATTATAATCACCACCCGCGCAACTAATGTTCGTTAAATTATATAAATCTTCATTTCAAAATCACTTCTCCATGCAATGTGGTGTCTTTTCAGTAATGACAGATTGGAGATGGTTAGTTGGAACTTTAGGTCTAAATGGATGTCTGATGAGCTCCACCTAAAGGAAAAATAGACTAACCAAGTTACATTAGTTAGTATATAATTGAAAAGTGTGTGCAGTGTAGTGTGCGGCAGGATGGCTCAGTGGTTAGAGCACCAGATTCCGAAGCAGACGTGCCCAGGTTCGAGTCCTGTCCGCGGCAAATTCTGGCCAGTACATGATGAGTTCCCAATAAGGACAAAACCGGTCTACTGGATGAATTACCTTTTCCACACTATACAATTCTTAGTTTATACTGACATATTTAAGTAATTAATGGGTCAGGTGTTGATATCAAGACCCCAATCTTGATTATAACAATTGTTATCACCACACGCGCAACCAATGTTCGTTTAATTATATAAATGTTCATTTCAAAATCACTTCCCCCTATAGTGTGGTGTCTTTTCAGTAATGACAGATTGTAAATGGTTAGTTGGAACTTTGGGTCTAAATGGATGTCATATGAGCTCCACCTAAAGGAAAAATAGACTAACCAAGTTACATTAGTTAGTATATAACTGAAAAATGTGTGCAGTGTAGTGTGCGGCAGTATGGCTTATTGGT
The DNA here is from genome assembly GCA_029291075.1 of Eudiplozoon nipponicum. Taxonomy (NCBI): domain Eukaryota; kingdom Metazoa; phylum Platyhelminthes; class Monogenea; order Mazocraeidea; family Diplozoidae; genus Eudiplozoon; species Eudiplozoon nipponicum. Next base: position 74,308 of record JAQBSW010001932.1, on the reverse strand, counting down.
TAGTGCACCAGATTCCGAAGCAGACGTGCCCAGATTCGAGTCCAGTCCGCGGCAAATTCTGGCCAGTACATGATGAGTTCCCAATAAGGAGGAAACCGGTCTACTGGATGAATTGCCTTTTCTAAACTATACAATTATAATTTTATACTGACATATTTAAGTAATTAATGGGTCAGGTGTGGATATCAAGACCGCAATCTTGATTATAACAATTATTATCACCACACGCGCAACCAATGTTTGTTTAATTATATAAATCCTATTGAATGTTTGTTGATTCTAGTCGAGGTCTTTCCTGGATACTAGTAGATTGTTGTTGAATTTTGTTTTACTTGGCCAGTCGATTTGAATATCATATTGATGAAACTTTTGAATATTAAGGTCAGGTGCTTGGTGCTTTATATAAAGGGCTTCATAAGAGGTGTGCATGCAAGTTGCTGAGAGAATCATTCAATCACTGGGTTGTCAAATTGCAAGACAGAACCACAGCGAATACACCGCTTTCACAGAGAAGATAGAAACGCTGATGAAAGTAACAGCTGACAAACAAACCAACGACCTCACGAGGGACCTGGACAAATTTCCTATACAATTATTTAAAAGTGATCTTGTCAAAACACCAGAAAGAATTACTCTCCTTAGGAGCAAAGTTCTGCTTAGTCAAAAAAGACCTAAGAGAACGTGACATTATTGAAATTCAGGCTGGAACGGAAATTTTCTAAAATGACTTAACGAAAGACACCGCCCCACATGCATTCAATGGACAAGGACTGAAAGCTGAGATGGCAAGCGCACTAGAACAATAGAAGAAGTAATTCAAAGGCAGCCAAATCATCACAAAACAGCATATAGACGAACTCAGAAAACTCCAATCAGACAAATCCATACGGCTTGCCACACCCGACAAAGGATCAGAAATTGTTATACTTGAAGCCGACGCTTATAGGAAGTTCATGAACGATATATTAAATGATCAACTTAAATTTATACAAGACATCAAACAGAAAGATGATACATCAAACATCGAATCAAGAATTAATGCAATTCTGAAAAGATAGAAAACACGTTTTGACATCGGTGACTGATTCCGATATTAGATCAAAACTCATACAATACATCCCAAAGGCAAAACCCGTCGGAACAAACACCGCAAGATTGTACGGAAAACCAAAATCTCATAAAGCCGTGACAGCCTCAGGAGCTCCCTCGATGCGGCCTATTATGTAAGTGATCAACGCCCCAAAACATAAACCAGCCACGTTTCTCTGAAAAATATTTCAACCAATACGGAGCATCATAAACTTTAAACACTATCAAGGACTCCTTCGAACTAGCAAATGAACGGAAGGGGAAGAACATCCTACAGAATAAAATGGTCTCGCTTGACGTCTCATCCTTATTTCCAGACACACCACTGAGTAAGGCAAAGGAGATCTTGTGTGACCTCATCAAAAATGTGATTTTTGATTTCTCTATAGACACCAATGACATCAATGACCTCATAATAGCATCTACGAAAAATGTGCATTTTAAATTTGAAGGAATATACAACCGCAAGATCAATGGTGTAGCTATGGGAAGTTAAATCGCACCCCTCCTGGCAGATGTATACATGTATCATCTGGAAAAAACGAGCCTAAATGTGTAATTGACCAGTGCGCACTCTACAAAAGGTATGTAGATTATATCTTGTTGTTCATCTCAGAAGCAGTAGACCCTTCCGAAATCCTCAAACAAGCAAATGGAGCCGATCCAGACATCAAATTCATTCTCGAGGTAGAGAAAGACGACAGTTTTCCCTTCCTTGACATCAAACTCAAATAAAATCGCCTATCGAAGAACAGCACTTTAATGTCTCGTAGGTATTCTGGATTACTGGTTAAGTTAATTTTTAAGGTAGTGAGTTAAATTAAAAAAGCTGGAAGACCTAAAAAGCTGACAATCGATCTAGAATGTTCATTTCAGTTTGACTCTGTTTGTCACATAGAAAACTCGAAATATTTAGCGAATTTAATGCAGCTAATTTGTCCATATTAAAAAATGAATGACCATTCGCTTGCTTTAAAGTCTACTACAATTACTGTTGTATAATAAAAGTTTTCTTGCAATTTACGTAGACTAATCAGCCAGATATCAGAAATGGTATAAATGAAAAATTTACCCTAAACACCCTAGATTAAATGATTGGTAAATAAACTTTTGTAGAATATTGTTGGATCCACGTACGGAATTGCAACAAACATCGTTTTAATGCCAATTGGTAAATGCAAGAAAAAAAGTAAGCCACCATTAAGTTCTGTTAAAAATCTTTCCACCAGACTTATACAAGAGAAAACAACATAAACGTCGTTGATTATTATTCGTAGATGATTTATGAAAATACAGAACGATTCTGATTTTAAATTCTCGCGAGGCTATAATTTTCTGCTGGGTTTAGTTTTTGAAATCGTATGTTTCACCATTTGAAAATAGAAAAGAATAAACTTTTAATGGGTATGTTATTGTATTTTTTAATTTTTTAACTGAAAAATGAATAAATTTTTGTGAAATGCTCCCATTCTTGACTTCTAAAATACTCAATTATTTATGAATTTTTCAAGCTAGAGAATAGGAATTTATCGGGTTTAGGTTAATCCCATAAGGATTTTTGCATTTTCGTAATTTAAACAATTTGTTTCATTACATTAGTTAATTTTATACCCTAGAAAAATGACAATCATCAAAAACAGATAGAAAAAAATCTTCTCTATTTAACTTAAAATTAATTCGACAGTTGAAAGTATGTATTAGGTGTTTCAAACATAGTAACAAATATGTTCAACTGTGACCACAAGGATAAACCAAAGGCAGCATGAACGGAAAGTATAATCTCATGCACATTCTTTTCGTGCTTACTGGCGACTCATCAGTAGGAGCCGGTATTACGCCCTTTAACCACTATATATTTGGTCGAAGAATGTGGAATAATAGGATGGTACAATCTCCTAGACGAATGTGTAAACCTGCAATAGTGAAGCTAACATCATATGAAGTCTACGACAATGCGACTTCAACGCTAACTCACACTATATAATATATATACCGAGTCTGTAAAGGATACTAACACTATGGCTATTGTGTTAGTAACTGATACCAACATTATTGTACCGAAAGCGATGAGTACCGTATACTAACACTATGGTTTCCGAGTCGGTACATGATACCAACCTGATGGATATCAATTTATGCTATAGTTCACCGAAATTGAGAATTACAACAATTTCTGAACACCTGTTACTCCAGTTAAATCCATACACTCTGGCCTTGATCGATATCAGTTATCACATTTCGCGGAAGCATGACATCATTCAATTCAATATATTACAGTTAAATATTGTTTGTTGCGAAGACCTAATATATATGCAAGTATGTATTAGGTTTTGCGAACCTAGTAACAAATTAGTTCAGTTGTGACCAGAAGGATAAACCAAAGGCAGCATGAACGGACAGTATAATCTCATGCACATTCGTTTCGTGCTTACTGGCGACTCATCAGTAGGAGCCGGTATTACGCCCTTTAACCACCATATATTTGGTAGAAGAATGAGGAATAATAGGACGGTACATACCGGCTCCTACGATGAGTCGCCTGAGTAAGCTCGAAACGAATGTGCATCGACATTATACTTTCTCGTTCATGCTGCCTTTGGTTTATCCTTCTGGTCACAACTGAACTAATTTGTTACTAGGTTCGCAAAACCTAATACATACTTGCATATATATTAGTTCTTCGCAACAAACAGTATTTAACTGTAATATATTGAATTGAATGATATCATGCTTACCGCGAATTGTGATAACTGATATCGATCAAGGCTAGAGTAAATGAATTTACTAGAGTAACAGGTGTTCAGAAATTGTTGTAATTCTCGATTTCACTGAACTTTAGCATAAATTGATATCCATCTGGTTGGTATAATGTTCCGACTCGGAAGCCATAGTGTTTGTTCCGTGTACATTTTCGGTACAATAATGTTGGTATCGGTTACTAGCACAATAGCCATAGTGTTAGTATCTTTCACAGACTCGGTGTATATATTATATTGTGTGAGTTAGCGTTGAAGTCGCATTTTCGTAGACTTTATATGATGTTAGATTCACTATTGCAAGTTTACACATTCATCTAGGAGATTGTTCCGTCCTATTATTCCAAATTCGTCGACCAAATATATAGTGGTTGAAGGGCCTAATACCGGCTCCTACTGATGAGTCGCCAGTAAGCACGAAACGAATATGCATGACATTCTACTTTCCGTTCATGCTGTCATGGGTTTATCCTTCTGATCACAACTGAACTAATTTGTTACTAGGTACGCAACACCTAATACATACTTGCAAATATATTAGTTCCTCGCAACAAACAGTATTTAACTGTAATAATTCGACAGTTGTTTGGGTGGAACTTTTGTAGAATAGATAAGTTTGAATCAGGAGAAATCATTTATGAGTCCTTGTTATAATTTTTGTTCTATTTTGATAATAGCAATTTACCACTGATAATAGCGAAATATTGTTGTAAATTTAAAATGCCAGACTCTTAATTTATTTTTGGACGTCAAATAATGTTACACATATCACCAACATTTAAGACATTTAGATGAATAAAATAAGAAATATTTTCCAATTTAGCCGCCAACACTTTTTTCTCGGTTTGCTTAATGAGGTTGCAGTTTCATTGTTCCTAAAGTGGTCAATTGTATTTGGTCAAACAAAAATGAGTAATATTGAAACATCAACCTGTCTAAGTTGGGGAATTTAGGATTTAATCAATCCGTTAACTTTTATTAAATTGATGTCTGTTGGTCGTGCAAAATTAATATTATTATTCACCATTCATTGTTTAGGCTAATTGAAGTAAACGATGCCTTGCCATATATACAAGTCGAAAGTCCCAATTTCACAGATAATACTTTGAGGTGGTATATCAAGATTCTTAGATCTGTTCATGCTATGTGAAATAACGCACAAGAAGAACATTTCCCATTTGTTTGAATCAAGTCATTTATTTAAAAAATCTAACAATTGACATTAAGTGGAATTTAAAATTGTATTCTATTTCAGACATATAATGACGTGGTTAGAAATGTTTTCTTTGATAATGCCTTTGCCTACCAGCCATCCTTGTAATGGTCATAATCTACTGGTTCGAATATGAATTCATACTGACGTTTATTAGTTTTAATGTGACAATTTACAGAAATAGAAATGCGTAACTGTTTAGCTTAATAAAACTTACTGCAATTTCGATCATTTTGAATTTGATAATAAAACAAAAAATAACAAAATATAATTGTCAATTGAATCTGTGAAAAATTAAATTAATGAGAGCAGGATTACTTCTAGAGCAAAGAAATGTAAAATAGACTGATCCATCCGTTTTGTAATGAAATTCATACAAGTGAAGCATGACTTTGCAATTACCAATAAAGTAGAAACGCTGATTCAAAAAAAATCAATGTGAATGATTAATGCAGATGTGGAATTATAGTTATATGAATAGTCTGATAAAGTAACTTAGCATATATTGATATTGATTATAAACAGAAAAATCAATATATATTTATTTACGTCAATTAAAATTGTTATCAGTTAAAAATGTTATTCATATATTTTTTTCATTTTTGAACTAGGTTTTACTCGTGGCACATAACAAATTACTAAAAGGCTTAGAGTTGCTTTGTAATGACGATCCGCATCAAATTAAATAAATTATACTTTCATTATAGAGTGAAGGAATTGAATTTTTAAAACACTTTCTTTATATTTTTAGTTTTTAGTATTTAATCAGGAAAAAAATGATTTCAAAGATTCATATTTCTTAGATATTGCAGATGTTGTTAAATGTTAGTATTTAAAAATTCGCGCATTGAAATATGTGCCAAAATCTTTGAAATATATGCCTCTTTTAGTAAAAGTTTAGGTAATGGAAAAATATAAACCTTTCTGCAATAATTAAAAATTCCGACATATTCACATTAAAATGTCGCATGACAATAGAAGAAAATACTGCCGATTGGGTCCTGTGAAAATATTCTCCTGAATTCCTTAAATCAAGTTTGCGAGGTTGAAGTAAATACCAATCCCATTTTATTTAACCAGTCTTGAAACAATATATCAAAACTACCGCCGTTCGGACTTCCATTATCATCATCAGAGTACGTCGGCATTGTACTTTTAAAATGTATGCAAGACTATTAGAAGTGATAGCCACATATCGAATTTTTCTTTCCATATATATATACAATGCGGATCGATCCTCGCTAATCAGTTTGCCGTCATACTCTGATATGATCATGGAAGGTCGAAACGTGTCACTGCGTGCGACTGACGGTATTTCTGCTATTTTGTTTGAATATTGGTTAAATAAAATGAGATTGGAGTTAACTTCACGCTCGCAAACTTAATTTAAAGTATTGTTACCACCACCCGCGCAACAATTAATGTTTAATTCTCTTGAATGTTGAGTTATATACTTATAATTTTTTATAGTTATTCCAGTAAATTCTACAGTACCACCTCCTTGAATACAAATAAAGAAGCTAAAATTTTATTAAATTTAACTGCAAAATAGTAGACTCCCGTATAACAAGTGACATAAAATTTAGCCTAGCTAGTTTTATTATTGTTTCTAAATAGGGATGGAAATGAATTCATACATTAGTAAAAAATTTTACATAGTTTTTGGTTTTTGTTTAGAAGCGCATATCCAGAACTTTTGGTGAAATAATGGCAAGGCTAACGCGACTCGGTGAGACAATCTAAAGCAAAACCTCTATTCGGTACAAAATTGTTTTTAATAATAAAATACTTTTTGTATTCAATGTTGAGTTTTCAGCGAAATTTATAATCTGCGCCTGACGTGCCCTACTGAATAAATTTTAGGTTATAATCTGCATTCGTTCAAATTATTTCAACTTCTTGTATGGTTTCTCGCAATACTCATTTGCTTTACCTTTACTTACTTCTTCCACTAGTAGATTCATTTGATCAACTATTAATCATAAAAGATCTTCTAAAGCAAGTTACGTAGCAATAAAATCGATTCTAAAAATTTTCTTTATTTTTTTATATCTAATAAGTAGTATTTTACTCGCAAAAATCCCTCCTGTTCCTGCGGAAAATATACTTAAATAATAATTTATTATTCGTTGTTCTTTCTAAATACAATGCTGTTTTTATCACAACCTGGAGTCATTCGCATATGCAATGCGTTAAATCCTCTGTGTTCGTCTTTGGCATTCATCTTAGTGCTAAACAATGCCCTTTGCAAGTTACAATATATAATTAATGTCAAATAAGCAAAATACAGCCAGCCTTTTAAAATAAAATATTTCTTATCAAAATGTAGGAGAAATTCTGTATATTTTAGGAGCTCTTTAATATCTAAAAAGTCATTTCTTGTGGCACAGTTACATAACGCGTTTTCTGATATTGCCATATTGTCTCGAGGTAGGATTATTTAGAGCAAGAACTTTATTTTTCGGACACCGCCTTGTAAATAACAATAGATAAATATAACTGTGGAACGGGCGATATAGCAATACAGCGTTTTCATTGATCATAAACATTATTCATAGTTCTTCTTTTAATTACCATTTACACCTTATTTATTTTAGTGGCAATAAAATATAAAAAAAACCTGTTTTTTTATAAACTGATTATCTAAATTTTGCACAAAATGAAGCCATTTGTCTTATTTAGATATCATACTATTTAATCGTAGTGTACATGCTTCAAATTGTCGTAACTGCTAATAGTTCCCCTTGTGTTCCTTTGGTTTGAATGCAAGGTTAAATTTAATTTATTGAATGGCAAAAATAAATGCTGTTGAAGACTTTTACACCGCACTGTTTGCATTGCGGATATTTCATCGATTAAATTGTAATTAAGGCGATAGATACCAAATTTAATATAGCTACCTTTTATTTAGACGGAGAGCAAATTCAAGCGCCCACAAGTTTATTGTTTGTGATCTGATTGCAATTTAATTTATTCGGAAGTTTTATTTATTTACAGAACGAGATTTAACTATCGGCTTTGGCATTGGAACATGAATACTGGAATAATTGATAAAATATGTTACATTTAGCTAGCTTATGAGAATGATATAAATGGTAACTAAATTAAACTGTCCTTTTGTAACAACTGGTTTCATATGAAACAATTTGTATGGTATACTACTTCGACATTTAATATTTGAAATCTTGATTGATACGACTTATATTTCACAAATTATGTATTATAGATTTTAAGTTATTTCTATTTGTATTTAAATAAATAGCGAAGTTACTGGTATGATCGGATTTAATTATTAAGAATAAGCTAATTGTTATATGGACCATATTTTCAAAAAAGAAAAAAGTTTAATGTTTACCTTATTTGCCTAGAAATAAAAATACGATAGTTTATTGAAGATTGAGATTTTATTGATATTTATGCAAAATTTTCGATAGAATAATCGTTTCAAATTATTATTCGTCGAATGAAACGAAATTTGGAATGATTTTTTTCTTATGAGATCCAAAATATTTTTACATATCTACCCTTAAATCGATAACATCATTTACTATCTACGCTGAAAATTTGATCGTATCGATAATCAGTCGGTTTTCGGCCAACGTTGCCTTACGTAAATTGAAATGTTTAACAGGTTTAACAAAAGGAATGCTAATTATTAAAAAATTGCATACATTTTATATATCTGTATTGTATTAAGATGCATCATTATATAAACATTATTTGCCGAAATGCTGTTTTCTTCAAGGTAATATAGACCCTTGCTGATAAAATCGAAACATATTAATCACCTTGAAATCTCCTTTGTGAGAAATTGGATTAAAATTTGTCCCCGTACATGCGTAACTGATTGGATAAATTTTATTAATGTAGGCATGCCATCGAAGAGTATAAATTAAAAATATATTTTATTATATACGAATATCAAAATAGTTACACAGAAAGTAAATACCAAACAAAAATGCATCATTCTCACCTGTCCTCGAATTGACTTATAGCACAGCTGCAACTTATTTAGGAAATATTTCATTATGTTACGATCTACAGGGCAACAAAAATGATATTTAGTTTCAAAGTGGTCATTCCTACCTGATCCCAAGTAATTATAAAAGCAAAATCTAATACACACGAATACGGATTTAAGCTGGTACTGGCAAATTTCAGTTTACCACAAAATCTGTCTTAAAATTGCCTGGAGACCTAACGCAACACGTAATTTTTGGATCAACCCGTAAATCTACATATCGAATAATAGTATCTTTCATATAGTATGAACACTTTTAATTCCAAATAATTCGGTTTCAAAGGTAATGGAGTTTCATAACAGAATTAAATAAAAATAAAAACATTTTTGTTGAAGCACTGCCAAAATAGATAGCAGTAAAACAACTGAAGTACGCTGACTACAACACAAAAAAACATATTTCTGACAGGAACCTGGTATGTGAAAACGGGAGTTATACGCTGTAGCTGTAGCGTTCGTTTTTCATACAAATAAAATGCAAGGGCTCAAACCAAGTGGATGACTATTCTACCAATGTTTCGTAACCTAACAGATAAATATCACTTAGAAATCAATGCGATATAAAAGTAAACTTTGTCAATTTTTATTTAGATATTCTAATACATAAGCAATATTAATTTAGAAATAATTCATATATGCAAGATTAAATGTAAAGGAATGTCGCTCTGAAATCGGACAGCCATAATATGTTTATTTAGACGAATAGAAGAGCTCTACTTTGGGGTTTAGATGACAGAATGGCTAATTACAAATATAGTAAAATCTCTAGCATTTTATAACATGCACAGCTGTCGCGCACGTTTTTCATAGATTTCCACTAAAAACAGTGCAAAATTGCACGTGTTATTCAGCGAAAAAATCGAAAAGCAGCCACGAATAGCGAAATCTATTTTTGCGACAATCATCACACTCAGCAAAAAAAGCAAAATAAGATTGAATTTGATTTGTACATATGCTGATTTTAAAAATTCTTTATGTATGTGTTTGTAATGGTGTGTGCACCGGCATGCTTAGTTCAAAAACATGTGTACTTGATTGATATCATCAACCACATCCCTGGTGTCTTTCATTTGTGGCGCGGTAACGTGTTTTAGGTATTTCGTAGAACAAAATGCACTCGAATTCACTTATTAGACGCCTCGGTCAAGGAATACGCGGCGCATCTCATTATTTAAATTTTGCTTAGAAAAGATTGGCGTTGCAGTAACTCAGTTCACTTCAATAAGCCAAGAAGACATCGATCTAGCCAATTTTTTTAAAAAATTGGCCTCTCCATTTATCTGCACATTCCGATTTGTTTAGGAGTAGAAATGCAAATTTTGTTCATTTTAATTTTATTTGACTCTTATTCCTCTTTCAAAATATTTGAAGCATACCAGAGAACATTATTTCTATAAAAAGGCTTTTAATATGAATGTGTGTTATTAATAACAAAAAGATTTTTTTTAAATTCTCTGAAAAAAAAGTATTTATTCTAACAAATGCAGATTAAGCCTGAACGTTTTTTTTGTAAAATTCTTTTGCGAACTTAAAATATTTTATCTGACCACAGTCTGAAACGCTAAAAACGTGCAAAAACATGTCTGCATATATTTTCTTGTTATTTTAAAAAGAAAATTTTAATTTGTTAAGTTTCACCTCACACTCAAAATTGAAACATGGAAATGTTCAAAGTGCTAGATATTATCATCACATATTTCTGTAGTTCTCTTTCCATTTGTAGAGATAAAAAGAAATTTTACCCATGCACATCGAGAGGGTACTATGAATTTAATTAAAGCAGGCATTTCAAAAGAATATATTATTTACAAAAATTTGCATCATTTAAATTAGAAAATATTACGAATTGAAAGCTTCGTTAAAGTGTGAAAATCGTACTTCTGAAATCATTATTTTATTTGATAGAATTATTGTGAAATTTTCTAAAATGGAAATCCAGGTGTTCATGCGCAATTAAAGTATTTTCAAATACAATTGTAACTTTTGGATTTATTTGTCCTTTTTATAATATTCAAATTAAACTATACGTAAATAAATTAACAGAGTGATAAATGTTCATTATTTGCATAAAATTGAACAACGGTAAGATTGCGAAATAACTACTTTATTTTATTTAAAACCCGTCGATTCTTAAATTTTGGAGCACAAAATTATTGAATGAAAAATTGGCCATTTGCATGTTTGCATGCCTAAAATATTTATTTTGAATAAAAATTGATTACCCGCATCTCATATACTAGGATAATCTACCAAACTTCAACTTGTTATTAATTTAAAAATCGGTCTAAGCTTCATTTGAATAATTTTGCAATTAAGCAACATAGAGAAATATACTGGATTTAATAAAACTTTTAGATTAGAAAAAATATTAGATTGCTAAAAAATATACACAGATAAATTTGGGCATAGATACGAATTTTAAAATATTTTCTTAGTTCTGAACGATCAAGTATTTTAAGAAAGTTTAACTTCAATTACAACAGGCCCATGTTTCCATTAAAAAAATTAGAAATTTTTCAAATTAGGGGTTTATTCTCTTTTGACATAGCTTATAAATGTGACGTTCTAGTTCGAATCTAAATTAGTGTAGATTACAATAAGCAAATAACCTCATGGAAGAACGATGCTTTTTTTGTGCACGCATCAGGGCTATATATGCGGATAAAAACATTGGAGCGGAGTGGAATTTAATAGAATTAACGATCACGTAATTTGTAGAAATATGATATTTTTATTCTTGTTCAATATTTCCTTACATTAATACATCATTTAAAGCTATCTAAATTATGAAGATGCAACGAGTTTAACAGCAATAAAAAATATTTTTAATATTTAAACATATAAAAATAAATATTCATTCGTTAGGATTAATCAGTGCAATTTCTTGCACATTAATAATACATTCATCTGATTGGTCGAAAAATTAGTCCAACTAAATCCATAGCATGTGCTAGCAGATTCATATGCAATTTGTTTGTATTTGCACGTTTACTTTAGAATATTGTTAAGCCTATACCTGGGGTGTGGAAATTATTCAAATTAAATATCATATTTTAAAGAGGACTTTATTACAATTTTTGACATTTTATCAAGGCCTTCTAAATTTAGAACAAACAATTTGGATAATGAAGCGAATTATAAGATTTGGTTTATATTAAGCTTTTGTAAACACACAATTTCACGTAGCCAGTTAGCTAGTGTTACATCATATTTTCATGGTTTGGAGCAGATTAGCCAGATTAAAGCTACCCGGTCCCTTAGGATCATGATATAACACTCAACTGTAGGTAACATTTCATTTTGGGTGGCCTCTTTGTGATTTACGTGTCTCGACATGGCGGAGGTCCCCAGTTCATCCGAAATTGCTTCGACTCGTCTACTAAGTCAGATAAAACGCGCCCAAGGCCTAACCGACGCATCTACTGTGCCGAGTTCGCAGAGTATGGCTATGGTTGGCAAAAGGACGGCTACGGCACCTCCTGCCAAACTAAAATTGAAATTGCCTAATTTGCTAATGAATGAAGGTGCCGCAGATGAAGCGTTGGCTGCTGCTGTATTAAAAGGGGCTCAGAGGCCGCCACCAATTATTCCTTCCATTTCGTCTGCAACAACAGACGGTGGCTCGTCTATGGACGCTGATTTTGAATACGAAGATGAAGCAACGCCACAACCGATGAAATCTAGATTTACATTTGATCAACGTACGTTTGGTTATCCCGAAACACCTAGATCCAGAGCCGCATCAATAGCAGCTGTAGGCGCGATTAGATCAAACCTAACGCCTCAGGCGCATCAAAGTCTTTTTGACGAAACATCTGGCACAGCGGCAGACTTTCGGAGGAGGTTTGAAAAGCAGACGTTGTCAACAATTGATTCAGAACATAGTAATACCACAGAGAAAGCCACAATAGAATACGATCCAGAACGACAAAATAGAGAATCATTTTCACCTGACAGACATGGAACTCTTTCGACTGGTAGCGCAGCTACATCACTTACGGTCTCCGAGCATCAGTCATCGATAGGTTTATCGGCTAAGCGAAATCTAAGAGAGATAGGCACACCGGCTTTAATAGTTGATTCACTTTCATCGAATGGACTATTAATGGGTGGATCCGGAGGGACAGTGATGCATAAAATGACTCATACAATACGTAGCACAACAGAAAAATGTGCATTGTTGACGGGCAGTACTCGTGGACAATATGCAGAAAAATCTGACCAAGCATTCTACAATTATTATATAACCAATCATGTCAAAAATGTGATTCCTGGTGCAACCAGTCAGTACGGAGCCAAAATGTCGTTTTCATCGCCAGGTAACAAAAACCTTGTGAACAAGCTGATGTCAGAAGAAAATCGGCTTGCACGTAGGGAAGAACTGCGTCAACAGAGAGAGATGCAACTACAGGCAGCAGCAATAACTGCGAGACGAATGCGCAAAGCGGCGCGAGTTGAGACTAACACCGACAAGACAGGTGAAATGGGTAAGGCCAGTGGCAGTGATGGGCCAGTTAAACAGATTGACATGCGCCAGCATGTAGTACATACAGATGATGTCTGGATCGTAGAAAGGATTATGCAGGGATTAACACTCTTGCTAATATTGTTCACGTTGCCACTGTCGCTTATATTTTGTTTAAAGGTGAGCCAAATTCATGACAATAAGGCCCATCGTGGCTGCAAATTTTGAAAATATTTAAATACGTTTTGCTCATGTGATGCGATTCAGTATGTATGCACGAAATAATTAAATTTAATTCGTAAAATATTTCAGTAATGAAGAACGAACTTCGACCGCTTAATCTGTTGAAAAAATTTCGTACTAACTTTCTTTTCATTACATCGTGCTTGTGAGCTTGATATAAACGCCGATCTCACTTTAACTAACTAGTCGCACAACACAGTCAAAATAACATTAATCAAGCATACTGACGCGTTTCAATGTTCCGTGATTGTCAATTGTGCACGATGGTGCACTGATATTCGAGTAATAAACCTTGATTGATATATATACGATATGGAAAATTGGATATGAAGCTCGCCAATCTTGTTGTCTTGCATACATTGTACTTGGCAGGAAATATCGGTTGCATATTTTCTATGCAGTCATCAAAAATAACTTTTTTAAGTCTTCGCAATATGTGCTTAGGGTTTACAATTATTGATATATTAATCGCGAACTTCTGGCTTTTTGAATTTAACAAAAAATCTAGTGCCACCAAAAACCAATTGATAGGCACATTCCAATGTATTTATTTAAGAATTCTTATTAATTTTGGCCGTAGGGTTCTTTACTTTAATTTCAGGGATATTTATAGCAGCATAAATACAAAATTGTTACCGATTATATTCATAATTAATAATATTATGGGTCGTGCTCTAGTTTTAAATATTTTGGGTTAAAAATTATTAAAATTAGGTTCTCAAAATTGAAAAAAATTTGTGTTTAAAATATATGCTATACACGGTAATGTAATTATTTTCTTTGGCCTTAGCTTTGGTTTAATGAATGTATAATAATTACTGCCGTTAAATTTGTATTAGAATTTTCCTCTTACGATACATATTCTCATGCTGCAGGACGAAGGAAATGAATATTTTGTTACAATTTTACATAAATGCACATTAAATCATGTACGCTATATATTAAAAACTGCTATACTTAGAAAACTCGTTTAATTTTACACGTGTTTTTATACTTTCATTTTCTAAATTACGTCTCCATCTATCTATTATAATTTGATAAACAGCAATCAATTTATGACAATCTTATTCTTTCCTTCTTCTATTGGAAGTTTGTTTATTTTCCAATAGTAGGTAAAATTAATTCAACTTTAATTTTTATTTGAAAATTCTTTATTAAAATACATTTACAATAATCGTCGAATTGATTACATTAAGGTTAATAGATTGAATGTTTACAGTAGAATTGAGTAGAAAATCTTGACTCACTCATAATCGATAATACGAAGATATATTTTTTAGATACATTTAATGATGATAAATGTATAACGTATATAAAAACATTCTACAAGCATAATTGCATATTTTGCAGAATCATAAACATTGAATATATTAGCTGTAGATTTCGCCACACAAACTATTAGTTTTATTAACAGCTTTTTCCTAATGTCTTCTCGAAATGTTAGATGGTAACAAATGGTTATTATTTCGAAAGTGCATTGTTACATTTTTTGTCTAGGTGGAACCTTGAAATTTGACTTTTAAAGCTAAACTAAAGTGTATATACGTATACATTTTTGGTTTTCGCAAACTCTAATCGATACTTCAATGTAGGTTTTTTAGTAAAATAAGAAACTATTTTTGCGCATCATTGTTTAAAATACCATGGACAACATAAATGATAGCAAAAGTTAAATAATATCTCGTTTAGCTTAAAACATATTCAATAAGATGTATTTTCTTTCAGAAATTTGTCCAAATTTCTATCACAAAATTATGATTAGCTGTCAATTTACATACATGGACTGATCTCCTAAATGCTGTATACATGGCCCATTTCGTCGAAACCTAACTATTTTCAAAACATCGTTATTGCGATTTCTACTCTGGCAATAAATTAATTGTTCATTTGTCTTATAGAGAAAACATTACATTTTAAGTCGTCGCTGAGATTTTTTACAAAACATTTGTCAACACAAACTTATATATAAGCAACCAAATAATTAATGCAACATTTTATGGATGAAAATAGAATACCTTATCGACTTAACAGGCATAGAAAAAGCTGTGTCTGATGTCATCTACTAATACTGAAGCATCGCTAAAATCTAGACTCTTCAGCAAAGTTGGAGCCGATCATAAGTACAATACAAATAATACCGAAATGGTAGCATCAGTCACTCAAAATCATTACTTTAGTCAAATTTACGATATTCATGTAGACGCATGACCCATTATGTACATAAATTTTAAAGTCCAGACTAAGTATTTTATAATGTAAAGAGGATAATTCAATCTGTAGACAGGTTTCGTGCTTATTAGTAACTCAGGACATACTCTACACTATATACCACGGTTTGGGCTCGAACCTAGGCATAATGGGTCAGGTGTTGAAATCAAGATCGCGACTTTGTGTAAAGTAATTGTTATCTCCACCCGCTCAACATATGTTCATTACATTTAAAAATTGTTCAAAATCGTTGCCTGTTCCTCTCATTATAACAGCCTTGAAAATTATTCTACATAAGACTAAATAACTGGGTTTGCTATGATCATACTCGAAGGAAGAAAGAAATAATGATTGAGGAGTAGAAAACGCCACGAAGCCCATAGGCTTGTCTAGAGGTGCCTTGATTAATATCCCTATATATTATGTATTTGAGCAACGTATCGTTAATAAATTATATGTGCAAATACACATACTTTTTATCAAACAAGTATAGTTAAATTCTTCGTCATGTTTGCAAAATTATGAAACAAATTAGTTAAAAATGTATACCGTATCCATAACCATTGTTAACTTTTTTAAAATATTTATGTTATGACTGCATACTTTAAATTCAGAGCTAGTCTAACATTTTTTTAAACATAGGCAAAAATTAAATAGAATTATATAATTAAGCGAATATTTATTGCGCGGGCGATGATAACATTTACTTTAATCAAGTAAGCGATCTTGATTTAAACGCCTAACTTATAATGTACAGACATTCATTAAAATAAACCAAGCATTGTATGGTTTAGAAAAGGTAATTCCTCCGGTAGACTGGTTTCGTCAATCACGTGCCGTCAAGAATTTACCGCCGGTAGGTCTCTTCGGAATCTGGTGCTCTAACCGCTGAGCCACATTGCCGTAAACTACACACAATTTCAATTGTATACTAACTGATGTATCTTGATTACCTTTTCCTTCATAAGGAGCCTATATAACATCCTGTTTCAACTAAAGTTCCAGCAAATATCACCAATCTGCCATTATAGAACGGACACCACGTTATATGGATAAATGATATTGAAATAAACATTTAAATAATTAAACGAAAATTAGATGCGCGGGTGGTGATAACAATTAATTTTAATCAATGCAGCGATTTTTATGTAAATACCTGAATGATCTTGTACATATATTTGTCATTATAAGCTAAGTATTGCATGATGAAGAAAGCACAATTCATGAAGTCGACGGGTTGCATCCTTGTTGAGAACTCTTCACCAATTGTGCGGGCATTACGGCGGACTGGGCTCGAACCTAGCGCATCGTCTTCTGAATCGAATAAATTAACGACTGAGCCACCCTTCCGCACTATTTGCAACGCTTAGTTTATACTGTCAAATGCATGTACGTAATGGGTTAGGTGTTTATATGAAGATCGCTATCTTGATTAAAATAATTAAACAGAATTGGTGTGTGACAATTAAACCTTTTTAAAAATGCAGGTTTTGCAACAAGGATTAAAATTTCATGATGTTTTTTGAATTCTTGTGCAAGGTGAATGTAATTTGAGTCCACTGAAGAAGGGTTTAGCAAGGAAACCATTTGAAGCAAATGTTGCTTGTTCTATATTCCAACATTTAATTGCCTTAATTACAATTTAAATTTTCCGTGCAATGAAAGCATGGATTAATGATGGTCTCAATTAGAAAGCCGAATATTTTTAGACATTACAAAATTTTGCCTTTATTTCTATTACGGAAACTTTTATTAATGACGAACTTCATTTGGCATATTTTGTTCAAAACATATTCAGCGTTTAATGACGTTTTATTCAGTTCAATCAACAAACCTGTACTAGTTGAATAGTTTAGCTACTTTAAAGTCAGATACATTGATTGGCAAAATCGTACGCATATGAAGTCCGTATATATATAATATATTTCGCTGTTTCGTCACAAGAAATCTTTTCTGATCTTTCATTTTATGTTGCCTCACTCATGTCATAGTATTCCTTGCACATGTCCAAATAAAATGGGCTAATTTTAAGATAGTTTGTGCTAATTATAATTTACATAGATCAGTAGAGAAATATGCTTGACATTTTTGTGGTAAAATAATAAAAATACAAAATAGTGAAGTTTTATATTTTATTTTCTCGAATAATATAAGCCAAGTCTTCAACAATTTGAGGTATTCCAGCTTGATATCGCGGACTGCCATGCATTGCAGAATGTATGATTATAGTATCTTTAAAATATTAAAAACCATTGATTTCACGTGAGGTTATGACAATACTTTAAATAAAATAAACTCAAAACTCATTTTGGGAAAAATTAGATACAATGGGATTTATGTTTATCTCAAGTTAACAATCTTGATTTAGACCTAAAACAGTGGATGTGGAAATAAATTTGTCTTAATTTTTATAAAATATGTTTATGCATAATTTTTCAAACAAATTCGTTGTGTATAAAAAGTAGTGAAGTTTATTTAATTAATTAATTATAATATCTGTTTTATCGATACAAAATATAATCAGAGCATCTTCCAAAATTACCATATGCACATTTGATAAATTATTATGAAATTATTTCCACCCAAATACCACTAAAGCTTTAAATAATTTTGTTCTATTTTGTCTGGGAATCTTATATACACTAATGAGGTAAAATGTCAAATTAATTTGAAACCTTTTAATCGTATATGTTGATTTCTACAAAACTATAAATAAAGCAATTCTAAAAAAAATATTATGTAAACAATTGGAGGTGCTTTAATAAATATTTCAAATGAGACATTTAATGTAAAAGCAGAGAAAGACTTAATAAATCAAGCTTTAAAATTTTGTTAGTTAATAAATGCTAGTATTTATGTAGAGCTATTTGGGGAAATATTTTTTATTTTTTATTTAAAAAATGAATCCATTTATTTGTAAATTATTCTTCATTTAGAAGATTAAAATTTAATTAAATTGCATTAAAAATTAGTCTTTTTTTAAACATTTATGCCATTGAATTGAGATTGATTAATACGCTCTAATTATTATAGAAACTTATCTCCGTTCTTACAGCCTTTTAAAACGGCTAACTATCTTTCTTTGAGTCAGCACAATCAAAATTTACGGTCAGATAATTTTGTGTCTATGTAGTAGTCACTGACAAAAAGAGAAACATTTTGGTCTATAGTCCAGGCCGTATTTGTTAATTACGCAGCAAAATGCAGGGATAATCATTGGCATATAAAATTATATTTTTGGTTTGTAGTAAAGCTACCCATTAATATTTATCAGTGGCCATATATCGATTAGAAAGCATTGCCATAGTTAAATTAAATTAATAAGAAATATGAAGTTTAAAGAATTATTACAACAAAACAGATTGTCCTCGGTTCGTTGCTTTAAGCTAAATAATATATAGTAGAGTAATAAACATTTTATTGCAGAAGATTTACTAATGTTTCACTCTATAAAAGAGCTATATAGGTAAAAGAAACCGATTATTTATTTACAAAGAGATAAGGCGGCAATTACTTTTAATAAAATATCCTTCTTTATATATTTTTATTTCTGGATTCCTACATTATTTCTGTGTGTAGAAATTATAAGATTGGCAGATATATATATATATATATATATATATATATATATAATATATATATATAAGGTTATTCCATTATATTGATTTTGTCCAGCTTAAACATAGCCTATAAATCTATGAAACATGCATACTTCCAGTTAAATGTAGACAATGAATTACAAAAGTCCTGTTTTTTTACAGCATAACTGTTCCAAGTTTGTTTAATGAAGATCACGATCGCATGACCACAGACGTTTGTTGACAAGGCTGAAACTTTAAATAATGTTAAATAAAGAACAGATAAAAGTATGATTAATGTTAAGGGAATTACACAAAATTTCTCCATAAATACATGTGATATAAGTAAATAATAGCGAGACCAAAATAATCCAGAAATTTTCTGGCAGATGAACACAAATAATTTATTAATGAGATGATACATTGATTACGTACAATGAATATTGAATATGGCACATGAAAAATAATCATAATATTCCCATCAGAATAACTATAAAGCGCATCAGATAGCTAGGTGCAATAAATTCAAATTCAAATAAGTAATACCAATGTCAGATATGTTTCATCTGGACATAGTGAACAATTATGGAACAACAAATTTTAAACTAGGTTCATCTTTGTGTTGCGGTGGGCATCCTTGAGGCCGTGAACGCTTTATTGGTCAAATTGAGGGCTGACGAGAAAATCCACGCAGAACTACACGAATTTCGAATGAAAAAAAACTAGAAAAATAATAGAATAAACAGTCAAGCATTCTAAGTCAATAGGAAATAATAATTATAAGCATATCCGTTTAACCAAATGTACATCATTTATTCGAGTAAAAGCCTATTTTTTATTAAAAATAAAGCGTCGTGTGGAATCTTTACATAGATTTAAAGCAAAGAATCAGGATACTATCGACAAAAGTGGACATTTTAACTATGAATTCCAAGAAGGTTATGACGTGGTTGGATGAAAGATTAATTTTGAACCCTAATAATCTGAATTTTTTATCTAAAACTTTCTTGATAAGTTAACTATGAATGTTGCTATTATAAAAGTAAAAATGCCAAATTAAATCAACGATCATTTTAAACTGCTCAATAAACGAACATGAAAAACAATTATCTAATGCACTTTCAGAGAGCCGAGGCCTTAAATATACATGTATTTTTCTACATATTCTGAATTAAATTACATAGTGCCCATTTCTCATTCGATACTAGCAATCGATTTGGGATGTGCCGTCGATTTAAAGGTAAATGTAAACTAAAAATAAATAGGAAATCAACTAGTTTTGTTATTACTGATTTCAATGATCGTGTTTAGAATAACCCATAAAGGTTAAATAATTACTTTAAAAGAAGACGCATTACGTAAACGTGAAATTTATATAGAAATTTCCCTGGTTTTGCGTTTAAAGCATGTGTGTTTCATTAAATAGCACATCTATGTCAAATGAATATTTTCTTAATTCTCAAATGAATCATCCCGTTCAGAAACTTGAGTGAATTGTTTCTAAAATTATTCTGTTCGACATTGCTTTTGTGTCACTGACTTCTTTCAGAGATGTGTGGCCAAACCATATGTTTAAATTTAAGTTCACACAATTAAAATAGGCGGAAATCTAATAGTTATTAAAATACGTAAAATACATGACAGAATAAAGGGTTGAGCCAAATTTCGCCAAATTCCGTTTTGCCTGGAAGTTGACCAATGAAATTAATGGTGCACAGGCGAAAACAACGGAAATAGTGATAGACTAAAAACGTTGTAAATGACCTAAACTTAGCTTGAGAATCGGACTTTTCCTAAATAAAAATGTGATCACGATGCTTAGATTCATGTCAAAATTGCTACTTTTTGATGGTGTTGTGCGTTACCCGTATGCCAATAAACTCTTTCTTCAATTCAAATGGTACTTTTTCTATGTTCTGATATGTTTCTAATTGAAAGCTATGGTAATTAATTTTAAAATTTTAATTATTAAATTTATAGCTTGCTGAAAACATGAAATTGAACATATATAGGCATGGCATATTTTACTGAATTATCCTTTTAAATATATTTATCATATATATATATATATATATATATATATATATATATATAGAGAGAGAGAGAGAGAGAGAGAGATGGAAGGTCCTTTTATATATTTTCTTTTTACTTCATAATACTTTATTCTAATTATAATACAGTGTATTCCCCTTGAAATCAAATGAACTGTTTATCGATTAGCTATACGGCTGTCGTTGCGAAGAGCAAGCAGATGTAGATTTATATTTTATGTCTGGAATATTTTCTAGAAAGTTTGGTCTAATTAGGCTATATACATTTCACAAGAATCCGCGGCTATTTAATTAATAATAAACATAAAATACCTACTCGTCAATATTTTAAAATCATTACTTCTTCATGAATTATGGCAAGCAAAAAAGGATACGTGAACAAAGATTTGCCGATATACGTCTATCTATAATAAATGAAAATAACTTGTATTTGCTAATTGACCCGTTAAACTGACATAAAGCGTTGCTGCTTAGATTAATCTGATGTGTATCTGGTGCATTTGATAAACTCAGTTTTGTCGAGTGTTCAAAGTTCCGACATTTTGTCCAGCTATTTTGTAAAAGAATAAATAAGTGTGTTGAAGTATCTAGAGTAGGATATAAATCCTGGAATTTTAAGTTAATTGATTTCGTATCTTATGCAAAACGTGTACTTCATATATTGCAGGTAAGAATCGATCAATTAATAATACAATCAATTTCGGTTTTCTGAAATAATGGCACAATCCATCGGAAAGAGCAACACTGATGTCTTGCGGCTGCGTAAAAATTGCTGGATAAAATATCAGCCCACATATTACCATCTTGAAATTAAGTACGCAATAAAGTAATACGGCTACGTTAGGTTATATGACTTAAAATATGCGCAGATGCATCAATTGACAAAATATTATTTATATGCGCTTAATGCGATCAGCAGATAAACAAAAGTAAACCTAAGCAAATGCATTGATGTAATTCATTAATTAAACCGCATACAGAATATGGATAAAATTTATTGATGTGGAAAAAATCTTGTGAATAAACGATAAATTGTAATGTAATAGTCAACTTTTAGCTATATGTAGTAATAAATATTAGTGGCTGAACTAATGGTGAAAAATCAATAATGTTGTTACTCAGAAGTACTGGCTGGTAGGATCATCTGGTCAGCAATTCGCAGAGTACCATGACCACACAGAAAGTGATTGCCTTATAAAATCAATAACATAAAAGTTCCATTCCCAATTTCATGCGTAGGCAAAATGGTTCTTCCTTATACACGACCAATTGCTCAGACTACTTTGATGTTATAAAAGCGATAATTTATTAAACATTTTCAAACTACAAAAGAATATCATAGTAAATATTACGATAAAATTGGCTTTCATAGAGAAGTCAGACAGAAACATTTTATGAATTCAGGAAGCTTTAACGAGCTAGTTCAGGTTGAACAGTAAACAGTTCAAGACCGTAATTTGCGCAAAATATTGTTTGATGCAAAATTAAATACGATTTTTTTACTAAGATCACTACAACATATTTCTTGTGTGTCACACATGACCCTCCAAATCTTCAGTGTTTGCTATAATTTCCTAGGCCATCACTAACTTCAATCAGGTTAAAATCGAGAGCACAAAATAAAAAATTTATTGTAGCCCAAAATGACTGCCGTTTTACGACAGATAAGGAGAAAATCTCATGTTTACATTTTAACAATTCATACCATGAAGATTTAAATGGTGTATACATATATAAATAAAATTTATTAAGATATGATCTGCACGGTGGGTGCATTATGGAAGTTTTGTACCGTTTTATATATAAATAGCAAAGTTGGCAGCTGCTTTAGTCAATAATTGAGCAACAGTTTATTCCACATTGGATGGGCTGTGCACGTAATGTAGGAAATGTATGTTTATACAAATATGTTGTCCTAAACCATTTATTGACTCATTGTTTAAAAAAGTAGTTGGAATAAATTGGAAGAATTTATAATTAGAAACGAATTAAATCTCGTTTAGATTTACATGTGATTTGCTATCTGGTTCTTGCATTACGAAGAATAATTTAGAAGTTGTTTTAATCAACGAGTTAAACGCATCAAAATAACGTGTGCCTCATAAGGTAACAATTAAAAAAACCCGAAAATTTAAACCTTAAACAGTTTCAATAAATAATCCATGCCTAAATTTCTGAACAATTGAAGAAGGATAAAATTTAAACGTGTAGTAATTTTGATACAAGGCGGACTGACTGCTTTTTTTTAATTGGGTTATTCTGTTTAAATTTAGACAAAATGTACATAATTGTGTATACTTTTATGTTTATATTTATTTTCGATCACCCAGTTGGCCATTAGGTTGGGAAAACAATTATTTATATTTATGTCAAATCACAAAGCTCATATATATTATTGTGCTTTATTTGGACAGAACCGCAATATAAGCATTGAAAAGTGTTTCAATAGGTTTTCCCAATTTTAACTTTGGCTATATGTATTTATTGGTATCAATTTTATTTAAATAATTTGTTGAATATTTAGGTCATCCAAATGGCTAAAATGATGTAGGCAAAAAGTGAGAATGAGAATTCTGCGGAGACTATTTAGTTATGATTCTTTTCTGTAAGTTTTAGGATTGCATGCGTAATTTATTGCTATATGATTTTGTATGAATATACCGTTTACTGCAAAATATTCTCAGAAATAATTTTAGGACGAGGCTATAAAAGCTGACAATTTGGTATCTTCTTTGGTAATATACCCTGTTAATATAGACATAAATTGATTATCGTGATTAATGAACTAAAATGAGACTGCATTGTAAAACTCGGCCGGTGGGGGCAAGACGGCTATAGAAATTTGGAGTAAATTAAAGTGGTTCGTATGTCTTCGCTAATACAACATAGCTGTGTGAAACTGCATATTTATTATACGGTCGACTGTAAATTCAACAAATAGTGCCTCGTAGATAAATACTTAATTCAATAACAGAAATGTGTTGGCTGTTGTTCTAGATTTGTGAATTATCAAACACTTCTGTTCAATTCCAAGACCAAGTGTAAACGAATCAAACGTAAATTTAAAGAGATTGGCTGAAATGAATAAAAAAATTATTATTTTACACTTTCCGTGTCTCAATTTCCGATATGTCGTTTTTCAAAAATAAAAAAGGACGTTTAGTTGATGCCACTTGAGAATAAATTAGGAAATCTCGTCTTACTGTGTCTAAAACTATTGCTTTTTTACTTTGCACTTAAGAAGGCACAAGGAAAAAAATGACAATAATCCAAACGACAGTATTGCATGTTGCAGCTGACTAACAAAGCATTGAACAAGATTATTTTCAAATGATTTTTTGAAAATAATATGTAGAACATTGTAATTTTTAAATGTTAAAATTGGCAAACTGTATCTACATACCATTCGTAGCTGATAACTCATTTATATATTTTGTACGGTGTCTTTTCACACACGATGGTTTAATAGGTCCACATGCATATGAGAAAGTCGCTACAATCCCAGAAGGTTGTCACATTCGTGCATCTGTGTCAGAAGTGTTTCAATGCCACTGGAAATAAAATTATTGCTAGCTATTTAAATGGCCTCAAACAACTTTGGTTAATTTTCTGGCCTGTATGTGGCAATGGAACCATTAGAGATTATGGCGTCTATTAAAATCACCAGTCATTTTGAACAGATGATGCTCATCAACCTTGATCTGCAGACTCTCTATGAGAAGGAAAACAAAATATATACCTCGAGAAAGGCGGTGATATTCGATCTTGGCTTACAGGCTATCAAATGGTGGAATGACTCTGGATTGGACTCATCCCTCTCCATTTGAATGTATAACTAGGCGAAACTTCTAATTTTAATGAAGTAACAGGTACTTCCGACCTTATGAGGGACCACAAAGCAGCAGGTATTTTATTTGCAATGTTCGATCTACACAGTTGCTCCTTTTAAGGTTTGCGTGTTTATTTTTATTTTTAATGCCACTGTAGCCGAAATTCACTTCTGAGTAGAGATTGGCGATTTTGTTGGGCTTGTTGAACTTGGCTGACAGCTTTAATTGTGTTTAAGAAGAAAATAATGGTTAGGGCATTTAGCGACAAGCATCCCGGGGCAACTGATCAGTTAGAGGCGGCAACCTGACCAATAGCCACTATATTTCTAATTAAGAAATGTGAAGCATTTTGACAGTGCGATCTTCAACCTTTCGTGAATTTAAGCAGCAGGAAAGCCATATATATTAAAAAATTCAAAGCCATCTTACTAAATTTAAAATTTACCACATTTGTAAACTGCACCAAATCCAGAATTTTGTCTACATTTTGTTCTATGTTGCCGAGATCATATATTTGCTATTATGTAATATGTAATGCCTACTCAGTAGCGCGTTATTCCAAATAGAAGCAAAAGAGTGCAGAAAATTCAGCATGATTAAATAGCATAATTCGAGCATATTGGCGACGCATTATTTATGGACTAAACTGCGCAACAAACGCAATAATTAATCGGCCATGAAATGTTGGAAAATTGATTGATGCAATCTCCTAGTCGTATGCTTATCTATGCAATATAAAACAAAGCATAGTATAAAATCAGGTGTTCCGTATCTAATATTAAATTATTTAAAATATTAGCTAAGATTTTGTTTGAATAGCCTGTCTCTAAAGAATAAATTTTTTTTGTAGGTTTACTAAACCGTTTCGTTGCAAGCTACATAATGCTTTGATGTTGGAGTGGCATTGCTAAAAGTTTAATTTTAATTTTATTCGACCAATTTTTCAATACAGAAACGTAAAGGAGATGGCGGATATCTATTGTTCCAAATTTTGTGATAAAATATATATTTTATATTTGCAAGGTAGTGCTGGCTTTTACACATCTATCGCCAATAGGCACGAAATGGATTTCACATTTCGGCCATGCTTACGTGGGCATATCACGCTGGTTCTACTATTAAGCATATGTTACCTAATGCAAAGTTTAAAATGTAAATCTTTCCTAGAAAGCCGTTATACACTATTTAAATTTTTTTAATTTTAGAAATTTTTCTTCAATCCCAAGATAAATTAAAACAGCTGTATTCCATAAAATATTCTTTCTTTAGTTTAAAATTTTTAAAAATTAATTTATGCAATGTAAAGCTGATTGTACAAGACAAATGTAAAAAGTTAATGCCTAATGCACAATCCATGTTATCTCAATGTGTCTATGTGAAAAGACTGATTAAGTCAACAAAATATGAATAACAAATCCATTTTCGCACATATGTCTTGAACATTTCCCAGTTTCTGCATTGCACAATTAATGAAAATATGTGAACAGCCGCACAAATCTTGTTAGGCAACTAAATGTCATCGGTGGCCTTGACTAATTTTAACGCATTCAAGAAAAAAACTTTTTCGAATAAATTGGTCTTAAAGGTAACACATCAATCAATCTTCGATCCGGACTGATACTTTGCTAGTTTTATGTCTGTCGTTTGTAAACTTTCAAAATAATAGTATACTATGCTTTATTTTGGTGTATTTTGGCTATTATATTAGTTACAGCATCGATTATTAAACTTTCATACTAAAGATTTATAAATTTGATATAGAAGATCTCTGGTTTTTAGACGATGCATTAAAATTAAAAAAGGAGAGAATACTGAAAGTGTTGTTCAATTGCTCTGCTATCCACAGAAGATCACTGGACTTGAAAAATTGAGGCATATTATGTGGTAAATATTTGTAAAATACAGTATATGCGAATCAATTTTCACAGAATTCTACCTGGATACTGCTAACATATTTACCAATCCCAGTTTTTTTTATTTGTTCAAACATATTAATTTCGGATTAGCAATTTTATATGTGAAAAAATTGTTTAGAGCACATTCAGAAATTCTTATATGATATTATTACATTTTAGATCAATCATTCGTTAATTGGTCAAACGTTTCAGAATAGGTAATGAGATAAAATTAATACCATTAAAATGCTCTACATTATGCAAAAAATTAATAATATACCAAATATTTATTCTACGACAAATTTATTTAATCAAGACTTGAAATTGCTTTCCACATTATTAGACCTAATAACCATAATGTTTAACCCTTCTTTCTATATATATATATATATATATATATATATATATATATATATATATATATATATATATATATATAATAGACTACACATATTTAAATATTTAAAACTTCATTTTTAAATGACTGAATCACATTACAAACTGATGTGCTGTGTGCAAATTAGAGCTTTAAAATTTAAGCAATTCCAAGAAATACTAATGGTACAATAATTGGTTGTTCTAGCGAGTAATAGAATTTAGTAAAAAAGGGGTCAAACTGAAATAGCTCGTTAGGAAACTTGATGCGGGATGGGTAGAATAAAACCTAAAGTGAGTTAAATAAATAAAGGGATTCCGCTTACTTTATATAAAGAAAATAATAAAAAGTTAATTTTTCTGGGTGCGATTTTACGAAAAAATGGTGCTGTCTTTAGAATAAGTTTCTAGAGACATAATTCTTCTTTGAATTTCTGTAAAAAGTAAAGTTGAAAAGTCGGTTTTTCGGAAAATTGGGTATCTTAAGGTGAAGGTTAAGATGCCAGACATGATGCATCGCAATGAAGATTGAAACGACAGAAAAATAATTCCAAGAATAAGCAATAACAAAAAGTTTAAAAAATATAAATTACCACTTTCGATAGCTATGAAAATGCAACATTACGTGTGTGGTAGTGATGAAGTAAAAGACTAATTATAGTAGGAACTCGAAAATGATGATAGAAATCAAACAGACTCAATCTAATACCAAATATAATTTCTCGTTAGTGTTAAGAAGAAAAATACACAGGGTATACACGTCATACTTTAGAAATATACGAAATCCGCCTGAAAATAAAATCTTATGCATGCGACCGATAATATGGACCCGATTAACACATATGTACTAAAACAAATATCAATATGTTAATATGTTCATGTCAAACATCTAATATTTTCAGGTGATCATGGAAGATAGTATTGACGATGATAGTGATTGTAGTGAGCGAATCATCAGCCTATTAACTGAAAAAGTAATAAACAAGTTTAAGATTCGTTCAAAATTACATTTTGATGTAAAATGATGAAAAAAGAAGGTGACCAACTGTTAAATTAAGCAGTGCACAATTTAAGACATCGAGAACTTTAAAAAAAAACTAAAGAACAAATCGGATACGCGCGTAGGTGATCAGAATTATATTTTTATTTATTTATAATCCTTATCGCCAAAATGTATCTGCATTTACATTACAACCTTTCTTTAAAAATAATGTAATAAATTTCGGGATTCCCACTTTAATTAATTAAAAACAATATTTTTTATCCCTCAGAATACCTATTATAGGTAATTGTTTTTATCTAACATTCGTTATTCTTTTATTTTATCTGCCTATTTAAAAGGTCCTTTATTTCTATTGATTACTGTCGCTTATATCATAGGCACCACAGATGCATAAAATTGATATTGTCTGCCTTTATTATTAAAGAACAGAATTGTCCGATCATAATTAGCGTAGTATTTTTAACAGTTTTGCAACTTATTTAAATGAAAAGCAGTGCTGGCTTATATTGAGTGTCATTCCTATGCCATGTAAATGCATTCTTTCGATCGGTTACGTGTATGCATAAATTGTCATTGTTAATTTATTCTGCGTCGAATCTCTTTTGTTTCAAGGGTATGCTCCGAAATTTATTGAAATATAGAAAAAACGCGAATTATAATTTCATGCATCAAAGCATCCCCTTGTTAAATATGATTTCATATATGTTGTCGCTTTGGTTGAATTATATTAAAAATGTTCACCAAACAAATGCAATTTTAATACGAATTCTGGTGAGGATTTGTTAACGATGATCCTAGGCCACTTCAATTATTTCACTTACGTATACCTCTGGTTATGTAGTGATTGAATTTTGATAGAATGCTGAATTAAATGCATAAAATTAAATAAGTATAATGTTCGAAAACGCTATTCTTCATATTTTATGCAATGATAGAGTGGATTTTTAGAATCTAATTTATCATGAAATACGCATATATATATATATATATATATATATATATATATATATATATATATATATATATATATATATATATATATATATATACTTTCTTCCTTATTGGGCACATCATGTTTTTACCGCTACAGATACTTGAGCAATAACTATAGATTTGGGAGAAGTAGTTGTAATTTTAATTTGGAAGAGATGCCGTATACATTGTATTTGCAGGAAAGACTGTCACTGAAATTTATATTCACCTTGTAAATTTCATTTCATGCGCGGTCAATGTACGGGATGTGTTTCCAGAATCTCCAGCAAATGCTCATCGGTTTTAACGCCAGCTACGGCAATTTTGGCAAATACTTAATGCATGTCTAATAAATTTGAAATTCATCTATTTGATGAACTGCATTTGCTAACGTTAGCTTTGTTCAGTCTAGATTGATGGGACATGCATTTATGATAAATAATTTGTGAAATTGATTCAAAGTTATAGTGAAAACAATGAAATTCAATCTCGAAACATCAAACGGAAAATTGTATATTCAGTGTTGCGCACCTTAACCTGTTTTAGTTCTCATATTTGGTAAACTTTAGCATACGATAAATTCCATTGTGTTGGTACCATGTACCTTTTCGGTTCCGCAATGTTGGAATCAGTTACTGGCACAATAACCATAGTTTTGGTACAATTTACAGATTTTGTATATATATATTATATTTATTGAATTGGCTTTGAAGTAGAATTGTCGAAAACTTCGTTTGAAGTTTGCTTCACTACTACAGATTTACACATTCGTATAGGAGATTGTACCGTCCTATTTACCCACATTCCTCACCAAAATATACCGTAAGCACGAAGCGAATGTGTGCAAGATTTTCCTTTCCGGTCCTGTAGTCTTTGGTTTATCCTTCTAGTCATATTTGAACTAATTTTTTACTAGGTGCAGAACAGTTAATGCACAATTACCAAACTTAACAATTTGCTACGTTAAACGACACGGATTTATCCGTTTGTAGCAACAGATCTCTTACAACACGAATAGTTATTTAATATCCAACCACATTCCATTTTCTGCTGCATCGGCAGTATTATCTTATAGTACTGGAATGAGCTAATTGATTGGTTTCATTATAGTCATTATCCGTGCCAAATTCGATAGACAGCCGCTAATGCCGCGTTTTTTACAGGGAAAAATTTAAATAATTTTTACCACCACCCGCGCAATCAATTCTTGTTAAATTGTATTGCCTATATATGAATATGTGGCGAAAGCTGCAAACAGTTAATGTTCGTGACTGCATAGAAATTGTGTAGCCGACATTTCCAGTCAAGTTCAATGTATGCGAGACTGCTAGAGGTGAGAGCGCATATCTAAATTTGATTTCCATATATATTCAATGCGGTTTGATCCTCGATAGTCAGTTTGCCGTCGTACTCTGATGATGATCATGGAAGGTCGAAACGCGTCAGTGCGTTGCGGCTGGCGGTAGTTTTGTTATGTTGTTCGACGACTGGTTAAATACAATGGGATTGGTGTTTACTTCAAGCTCGCAAACTTGATTTAAAGAATTGTTACCACCACCCGCGCAATCAATTATTGTTTAAATTGTATTGCCTATATATGTATATGTGGCGAAAGCTGCAAACAGTTAATGTTCGTGACTGCATAGAAATTGTGCAGCCGACATTTCCAGTCAAGTTCAATGTATGCGAGACTGCTAGAGGTGAGAGCCGCATATCTAAATTTGATTTCCATATATATTCAATGCGGTTTGATCCTCGATAGTCAGTTTGCCGTCGTACTCTGATGATGATCATGGAAGGTCGAAACGCGTCAGTGCGTTGCGGCTGGCGGTAGTTTTCTTATGTTGTTCAACGACTGGTTAAATACAGTGGGATTGGTGTTTACTTCAAGCTCGCAAACTTGATTTAAATAATTTGATGTTACCACTGGTTTAATAAACAATTTTTTTAAATATTGGGATTTTTGGAAATTTCTTTTTGCATTTTGTCGATTATTTTGATTTGATGACTTTATTATTAATTGCACTTGAGATTTTGATAAGCGTGTTACACAAAATGCACATACCTTATTTGTATCTTAAATTTAGCGAACCGGTAATCTTACAATAAATTATTAAAGTTGACTAAAAATTCTTATTTTTATTGATAATACGAGAAGGATCTACTGTTCGCTTCAGTTAAGAATAGTGGATATTATGTTTACAAGGTTTTCGAATCCGATGATGAAATCTGTGAAAAAGTGAGCATACGTTTTTTGATGGAATAGATATAATGCAATAAATCTCATTTTAACATAATGGATAACAGCAATATGTGTGAGGACACAAAGTAATCAACCAAATAACTTTAAAAATAGCGTTGAAGGAGTTAATTGTTACAAACTAGATGGTCATTCGGCATATTTTGGATATGCGAAACAGTGCTCTCCTTTGGCAGTGACCAAAGGGCCTGTATAATATCAACAGGCATTTGATTGAATCCGTATAATTCGTTAATATAATTTGTTAGAGTGCAAGATGATCACATTTTTTGAACCTATCCTTACCAAATGTGCATTTCACTCTGTCTTGATAGAATACATTTATTTGCTATAAAATAATTCATGTTCATATTTATTGTTCTCTGACGTCTACGAGTAATATTGTGAATTAAAGGAAAAGAAGATTGTTTCATCATACCATTTTCTATTGACATCGTAACTGTTTACAGGTTTATGCAAACAAAATTGTGTTGATCTAAGATGTTCTTAAATAATTCGTGGCCATGTAATATTTTTACGAATATCGCATCGTAGAGGTAGTAAAGGTCGGTCAAATTGCTATATGTTTAATATTATCCATTCGATATGGAAGTACCTCATTTACGCGTTCAATGTCCTTCTGATTCATTGTGCCAATAATTGTATAGGCTACAAGATTGACCACATTTTATTACGGCCAACAAATACCGTTTTTACGAAAATCGATGTTTATGTTTTGTGCATGTCTGTTTAACTAAACCAAAAGTGATGGTGAAATTGTAACCTGGAATATCTGCAAATTCCGTTTAAATAAAACATCGTTTTCATGCAAATTATTTTCAGCTTATATTTTTACGAATTAGGATTGCATAATAATGGATGATATGAAAAAGTGGTACATTTTTAGCAAGATTCACAATTACATAACTTGGCTGTAATGCTTTCTGTTCGGTTTTTTGTGTTTTTATGGATCTTCTTACAAAAAAGTACATTATATTTTTTCGACTGCTTTTACCTAAACAGTTAGTATTCATTTAAAAAAGTGAATAAAAACACGCTTAAATAAAATTATGGCAAGGTACTTCACAGTGAGGCTTTGCAAAATAACAAAAACATACTATTTAATGTGCTTTTTGTGGTAAAATTACAGTTCTAAATAATAACTAATCTTTAAATTGCGATAAATTCATTAAGCGATTGCTACATTTATTATATATAAACAAATAAAGAAATGATTGAAATATATAGTTGCAAACTATTATATGTGGCAACTAAATAAATTTAGTTCAGTATATTAATAGGCTCCCATGGAAATATAAGAAGCAAAAAGCTAACTCTAAATCAATGATTAGACCAGATTAGTAAATTTTCAATTAAATTGCTGTTTAATTCTGGCGTTATTAATTAATAGTGCATAAATATGGAAAAGGTAACATAAATGAAAATAAATTTTGATGCTAAAAATTAATCCATTATTCAGCTTACTGATTTTCAACACTGACCAGAACATAGAAAACGATAAATCTACGTCGATTGAAAGCGTCCCAAAATGGAAACATACTTTATTATTACAAACATTGAACAAATTAAACTGCCTTGATAATCATTGACATGGATTTACAAGATCGATAAAAAAATTGTATAAACGAACTCACGTTCAATATAGAAATTCTAACAGATGTACAGATTAAGGTTTTCGATATTTGAAAATATTTCCTGTTCAAAATGCGCAAAAACGAAAGTTGCGAGATTCAGCTGTCTCAATCTGAAAAAATTATATATATATATATATATATATATATATATATATATATATATATATATATATATATAATTGGAATGTTGCTTATAAAAAGATCGCAACCTTGATTTAAAGAATTATGTATTTTGTTTAAAAAGGCCAATTTTTTACATTACTAGTGAAACATTGAGTAAATATAACCTTAGAAATTGGAGTATTGCTGACATTTTACCTTCGGAATAGCACCTTGCTGCAAAAAAGCAGCTAAAATTAACCGGATAGTGTAGACAATTTTAAGAAGTTCCTGGAATCTTACCGAAAAATGTGCTTTTTAGCAAAAGGGCAGAAAATGCCACGATTGCAAATTTCTACGGATAATGTTCATGTTAAAATAATTGTTCTGCTGTGAGCCTATATTAATCGCTCAATCAATTATAAAATTGAAACAGAAATTTAAATTGAACGCGAATATGCGTGATTGGCGGGCATTGCAACTACATAGTTAAATGAATGAATATTCCCATTCCCCACATAATTTTGTCTTTCAGCATTCATAATTTATAGTATTAATTCATTTGAGCTATGCACGTGCGAAGAAGAAATTATATTTCACAAATATGCGAGTATTATGCGAAATTGTTTTCGCGTTCTCAGCTGCAATTTGAAACATGTGCATAAACGAGCATGCGCAATCGTTATATTTATTTAGTTTACTTTAATTTTGCAACTTCGATCAAAGACTGTTTCAATGCTAGTTTTAGCTACTGTTATTTTTCTAATATTCTGAAATGCAAGTCCACATTCTTATGTAGCATGTATAGCTTAACAACATAAACTTTTTTGTTGACGTGTTGAAGGCAGCTTCCCCGGTCTAAATGTGGGTACTTTTAATAAATAACGGCTACAAACCTAGGCTAATGTTTATTGAACTGAAACAAAGTGGTATAATATTAAAAAGTGCACCAAAGACTCTGGATTGAAGAAGAAATTTTATTTCTAAATTAGCATAGGCGGTCTTGATATAAGCACCTGATCCATTAATTTCTTACATATGTCAGTATAAACAAAGAATTGTTTAGTGTAGAAAAGGCAATTTACCCAGTAGAGCGGGTTCTTCTGTATTGGGAACTCATTAAATACTGTCCGCTTGAATTTCTGGCCAGTAAATGATGTGTTCCCAATAAGGACGAAACCGGTCTACTGGATGAACTGTCTTTTCTACATTATACAATTCTTAGTTTATAATGACTTATGTAAATAATTAATAGGTCAGGTGCTTATATCAAGACCACAACCTTCATTATAATACGTTTGACAGTAATCCGTTTCAAAATGTGACGGCAAAAAGGCATTTCAAGAGCATTTTGAAACACTGAAGTGGAGTCTGCGAATATTGTCTGATTTGTACTATTTATTGGCAATGTCTTCAAAATAACATATACACATTTAATCAGTTTCTGATTTCTTATTCGAGAAACGAGCTATGTAGATAGTCTAACAAAATGTCGACTAAAAATCAAAATAGTAGCCTCCATTTTACCGCACCATCCCTCTGCTTTCGATTGTTTTTATTAAAATAAAAAAATCATATCCTGCGATTCAATATTATGAACACACATGCAATTAATCAGCTCAAAATATCATGATGTAAATAGTTAGAAGAAAGTAATCGAGCCCACTATGATAATAAATACACACATTGGCGGTGCGCAAATGCAAAACACGGGCTTTTTCTTTATTGGGCGTTTCTTTTTGAGAGCAGTACTGTCGAGAAAGCATTTTAAGCAAAAACTTGCCTCAGATCATAATTCGCCAAAGATACTGAGATTGGAATTAAATGTACAGCTTTCATCGCACTGAAAATTGGTTGCAAGCCTGTTCAAATATTTGTTATTCGTTTAATACTTATAGCCATCATGAGAAAAAAATATTGTTTTTCAATTAAGAAATTAACCATGATCAAAGAGATTGATTTCCTCCACACCAACATTTTAAATAAATTATTTGAATAAACCACATCTTGACTAGGCAACTTGACTATCTGGTATGATTTGCCATCGTCAGCTTTACAGGCTTCCATCGGCGTTATATATTGAAATTAATAGTTGAATTGGTAATGCCCCCGTAGCCTCAATCAACCGACATGAATGCACCATTGCGACAGAAAATGTGTTTTACAGACGGTGAGCATGAAAAATCGTGAATATAGGACATTGATGTTTCCAAATTTCCCCCTCATTTACAATTGTGTATTAGGTGTTGCGTACCTAGTAACAAATTAATTTAAATTGACCAGGAGGATAAACCAATGTCAGGATGAACATAAAATACAATCTCCAGTGCAAATTCTTTTCCTGCCGTTTGACGGCTCACCGGTAGGAGCCGATACTACGCCGTAAACGTAACGTATATTAGGGTATTTAGTAAGGCCAGCTCCTAATGATGAGTCGCCGGTTAGCACGAAACGAATGAGCATGCTATTGTGCGTTAATCCATGCTGTATTTGTTTTATCCTGCTGGTCATATTTGAACTAATTTGCAAATAGATGCGCTACACCTATTACACAATTGCATATATATAAGTTCTTCGCCACAAACAGTATCTAACTAGTTTGTCATACTGGACAAGATTTCATAATTTACAGTAACTTACGGATGTGTTTATTGATTGTTACGAAACTCCACTACAGTAAATCAAATTTAAGCAAAGGATTAAAAAGTCAGGTATGTTCAATTAGGCTCACTTAGCAGCAAAATGCACTGAAATATTTTATTGTCACCAAGTTTTTTTTAATCGTATCTAAGTGCACACGTAAAAGTTTACAACTACTGTCGTTTGGACTAAATTTTTAAACATCCCAACATGATATTGGCTTTTGTACGTTTGTATTTTATGATATGTCCTCAGACCTTGAACAATTCCTTATCAATAGAGATATAATTTAAAGCAGACAGGAAATAAATATGCATAGCTAAATGAGACATGTTTAAATTTAAAGCGATGCCAGCAAAGATGCATGATTTTCGTACGCCGCATAATATTTATAAGAAGTAATACCTATTTGACTGGGCAATCATTGATTGCAGATATGATCTTAAATATGCTTGCCGACAATGGATAAGCAGTACTTGCATTTCATTACAAAATTGCGCAAATGGGGATAATATATTTAGTCGCAAAATCCAATTCGGTTTTGAAATTCTTTGGTCATCATCTGGACACGACGGTAAAATCAAATCAGAATTTGCAAACAAGCTTATAGTAGTCACAATCGCTGTTCTCTCCACTTATGATTTTGCATGCATTTTTCGTGCAGGGTATGCTGGCCGTAAACTATCTAAGCACTCACGAGCATTACTTTTTTGCAGAATTTGTCACACCAGTTTCTTATGGCACAAGCGATGTAGTAAAATAGATACGGTTTTTAACTAAATGTTTGCAAACATGATTATAATATGCTCATCGTTAAATGCTTTATCAATGATAATATTTTCTAATATCAATTAAGTGCAACAAAGGTTGACAAATGTAATGGCTATGACTGCAAAAAAACTGTGCGGCCGGAATTTAGGCCAAAGTACAATTTATAATTTTCTATAACTTCTTTACCTACAATGCGGTTTGATCATCGATTTTTTGTTATTGTGTGTGTGTTTGTGTCAAAGGTGGAAACGCGACAGTACTTGAATCCGACAGAATACTTTCTGATTGGTTAACCAAAATCGCAGTGTTACAATTTGCATTGTAAGATCAATATTTAGATTGATATCCCTACTATCGTAATTCATTTGACAAGGTGCATCAAATTGTATCCGTAGCTGTAACTATAATCTGGCTTATAATTCAAATATAAACTTATTTATCATTTTATAACAAATGTAAATGGTTCAGCTAATATTTGGAAGGTCAGTCTACGTTTGTCTCGAGAAAATCCATTGTCTTGAATGAAATTGGGTAAATTTTAAATAATTAATGTTATATATAAAATCCAACCTATTGACATAATGTAATTTATAGGTATATATGCTGATCATAATGTATCTATTTCCGGTCATACTGCACTGTCAAACTCAGTGCACCATGTAAAGGAGAAGCAAACGTCCTTTTTCTTAGAGTCGAAGCATGGCGAATTGTTTGTACTTTCATCGACTGTTATAATTTTAATTGAATAACGATTTTTCTGATTTAATTCAAATTACAAGAAAAAAAGAACTGATAAAAATTATATTAAAAATTATATATTTATCATCATATATATAATTAAACGAGCATTCTCTGCGCCCTTGTTTAAACTAATTGTCATCACCGCCCGCGCAAACAATATCCATTTAATTATATAAATATCAATTTGAATAACACTTCCCCATGTTATCTGGTGCCTGTTCAATAATAATCTATTGGAGATGGTTAGTTGTGAATTTAAGACAAAATAGATGCATATGGGCTCCCCGTTTCATGAAAGGCTAACCAAGAAACTTTATTTAGCATATAACCGCAAATTGTATGTATTTTGCGGCAGAGTGGCTCAGTGGTCAGAGCATCATATTGCAAATCAGACTTTTCCAGGTTCGAAACCTTTCGGCGCAAATTCTGGACGGTACGCGATGAGATCCCAATAAGGACGAAACAGTTATACTGGCTAAATTGCCTTTGATATTTTATACAAATGCTTAATTTATATTGAAAAATGTGTGTAAAAAATGGGTCAGGTATTTATATCATCATCGCAAACTTGTTCAAGGTAAAATGATATAGTTATCTTTAAATTTTATATCAAATGAGAAAAAATAGGACTAACTGCCTTAGTTTATCATTAAAATTCAAAGAAATTTTAAATATACTTTGAATAAACTCAAATCATGTTCTTAAATTTTAATTAAACCTTGACATTTTAAAAGTGCATAGGCTGTGCACTTTTTTAACTTCTACAAATTAGAAATTTTAACAGTTTTTTTCTCTTGATAAAAGTGTTGTATATGGGATTTTTTTAAAAAGATACAAAATTTCATACGTTCTTTGTTGAAATCTATTTTCAACATGAACTTTCATTCTTTTTTTTACTGTTTAAGATGTAAGGTTAAAATGAATATTAACTAAATTTGTGACATGCTGATATGTAAGCAAATGCTATTTTGACCTAAATTTTATTTATAATTTTCTAGGAGTCATCAGATGGTTGGTATAGTACTTCTTTATGTTCATATTTAAATTGCAACTAGGACTGCTTAAGCGTGCATTGTGTATACAAATTTTGCAAATCTTCTTATGTCTTTCCATCCATTACACAGTTTTCTGTACATGTAACTTCATTATATTATCCTCAAGATTTATAAGTTGCTCAGTTTGTGCAATAGAAGATTTTTTTTAGATTTACAGAAGAATCTTTAAATGTGTATGCCAAAATGTTTTAAAACTTCAGAAATATCATTATAATAAAAAAGTGTTATTTTATTGATAAATTTATTTTTATACAATATATAGCCAATTTTCCTATCATCAAATATAATAATGTTGAAAATCACATTTTAAACGCATTTATTTTCCTTATAACCACAGATTTATTTAAAATTTGGCGCAGACGTCGATATAAATCAATTCCAAATTATTATGTTTCATTTCGTTGCTTTCATTAAATATTTCACTCGATTTTGGTGCACTAAATAAAAAAGGTTCAATTTTGTTCATTCTTTTCATAATCCATGACGTTGTTCATTTATTCAACTTTATCAAAAAGCTTACACAATATACTTTTGAAATGGTAACTATTTCCTTTCCTACACTGCAAAATGTAAACTGAAAATAACTTTATTCAAAATATTTTACCTCACAGAAATTATTCATTTACTTAGATATCTGATCGAAGAACTTACTTGACATGTAGGGTGGCTTCAGTGCTTTTGATGCGTTTAGCCAAAAAATGCCAACAAAAAGCAGAATATTAAAAAGAAGTCCGGATACATAAATTAAATGTCATTTGCATTTTCAAGTTAACAGGTATCTGACAATGAATAATTATTAAATTCTTTGAATTGTCGACAGTATGTGACATATTGAACAATTAGTTCTTATTCCAAATTTTTTTTTTATAATAGGACATTACTCTCTGATTATTTAAGTGACAGAAGTTGGCTTTTTATATATAATCATTTTAATACGTAGCCAAAATATCATAATTCATAAGAAAGCATACACGCAAAACTGCTGATTTCTTGGTATTTGACTATATGTGTTACTGTCTTGAATTTATTGCGTAGATTTAAAGATTATTACAGTCCTGTGTGGCCATAATATGTTTTTCATCAAAATATTGAGGTATGCTCACTGAACCTGCCGATGAAAAATACATTGAAATACTGTAAACTCGCTAAGATGTCTTCATGTCGATTAATTTGCTTTACACTACTTGTAGTTTATTGATTATCCCAGAAAAAATTCAAAGTGTAGTAGTATTGAATCCCACGATACAAATTTTCTCTGTATTGTTTTTGGAAACTTGGAATACATTTGGCTAATTAAATTACTGTCCATTTCACCTCGGCCTTTGGAAAGTTTAAATAGTTTAGCTACCATTTTGTCTCCTAAATATGAGTTAATTGAGCACATAAAGAGGGCTCAACAGTGAAGTTTCACGTTTAAAACGGAATGCATTCACAGATTTCGAGCCTGAAATTTACTGAAATATCTTCATAACGACAAAGCTGATTATGAATATGATAACATTATTGATATATGTCGGAAATTAGTGGCTTTATATTTTAATAAATATATGCAGTTTTGGTGTTTTCTGATGGAAAGTTTGTTCATTTCCTAGGGGTCTCTGAAATGGACAGCTCATAACTATATTAACGACAGGCCTGCAATTCGATCCATTTTACTGGAACTAATTAGGTTTACGTAACGAAGAAGGGTACGCATGAAAGACTTTGCACAAGGAATTAATAAAATTGCTGAATGTAATGTTTAGAAAGAAATGGCCGACTCCGAACAACACCATGTTTCTATTTTTTGCACTGTAGATTTCAAATTTTGTTGCCTACAATTTGGTACCTTAAAAATTTTATGAATGATATAATTCGTAAGTTGAGAGTTCTAAGCAAATCGGATGCCTTAATTAGAAGGCAAATTATTGCGGCGCGTATTAATTTGGTTTAGCCTGTTTTAATTCTCGTTCATGTAATCATTACGGTATGCTTCGTGTCATCTTTTTCTGTTTTTTTCTGATTTTCTATTTGTCTCTTGTCTGTTGGTACAAACTTGGATCAGTTTGAATTTCTGTTTGTTTAATAAAACCATTTATCGAATTTAATTTTTGCAACTTAAAATCGACATAAATTTCATTTCCTTTGTTTTAGAAGAACCACATTTATTTGTATTACCTGAAGGTTTCTAAATGAGCTACGTTTCTTTTGCATTCATATGGCACGAATTTCGTCTTCTACTAATGTTTCAGACTTAATATCACACGAACAAACTTTTGTAATTCTTTCGTTCTACTATCTGCCATCTAGTTTTTCTTGCTTGGTAAAAGCGAAAATTCAGGCTCAAAATATGCGACGCTTTCCTAAGTGTCCGATAAAGTTAGACTCACATACTAAGCAAGCCATACTTTTAACAATTACGATCGCTACTATCTGAAATTTTATTCAGTTTCAAAATTTATCTGCCGGAAGAATAAATTAAGAGACGTTAAGCAGCACCATCTTCATGGAAATTAATTTTAAATAATGCGTAAATTAAGATAGTGCTGCATCTAGAAGCATTAAAATACAATTAATGATGTAACAACGTTAGGAAAAAGCCAAAAATGTAACGACAATAAATTTTATGTAAATGTGTCTAAAATTTAAAAATAGCATCCTGTTTTAAATTTATGGAAATTAAGCGTTTTCCCGTTAGTTATTTGTAATTGAATATTAATGATGTTTATGCAAATAAACACTACGTAGACAACAAAATAAAACGATTAAAAAACTTTATTTTTAGGCACATTCCTTTCAATAATTCAATTAACTTTATTAATCATGTTATCAGTATTGCCTTGGTCAAATATTCTTTTAATAATTAGAAATATTTGCCAAATAAATATAACTTTCATTCTCATGAATAATCGATTCATAATACCCTCAGCTTCCTATAGGAAATACGTACACATCTGAGGTAAATTTCACAATTTACTGTCGAATTACAACAAAATGTAGTTTAATCCTTTATTCTAATTAGATCCATTAGGGGACCCAATAATGGGGGTTTTATCTATTTCTTACGGGCGCCACTCACAGATTTGTTAGAACAAACGGCAATATATTTCGTTTTTAACACCACTCCGATTTGCAGTGTTGGGTAATATGTAGTTTGGAACCGACAAATATTTTTTAATTAGTGTTAGGTTGCGAAATAGATCCATTAAGTGGTCAAACATAAAATAAAATTAATTTAATTGGTGTACAGATTTCATTGTTTGCTGACCTTATATAAATTAGTATTTTTATTTAATTCGTAGAATTTTCCGCCTAAAACAGTCAAATTTTCATGTATTATTAAACGACCAATGGTTGCGCGGGCGGTGAGAACAATTATTAAAATCAAAGTTTCTGTCTTGAAATAAGCATCTGACCCATTAGTTACTTATATATGACAGTATAAACCAAGAATTTTATAGTATAGAAAAAGCAATTTATCCAGTAGATGGGTTTCGTTCTTATTGGAAATTCATCATGTACTGGATAGAATTTGCCGCGTACAGGGCTCGAACCTGGTGCTCTACCACTGAGCCATCCTGCCGCACATTACACTGCACACAATTTGCAGTTATATACTAACAAATGTAACCTAGTTTGTCTATTTTTCCCTTAGGTGGAGCTCATATAGCATACATTTAGACACAATGTTCCAACTAACCATTCCCAATCTATCATTAGTTAACAGACACAACACTAGATGGGGAAGTGGTATTGAAATGAACATTTTTATAATTCAACGAATAGTGATTGCGCGGGTGGTGATAACAATCATTGTAATCAAGTTTGCGATCTTGATGTAAGCACCTGACCCATTAGTTAGTTACATATGTCAGTATGACGCTTTTGATTATGAATAAATCAGTTTGAATATATTTAAATAAAATTAATTTTAAGATTCCTATTAAAATCACAAAATAAACTGGTCTAATACAAAAACGATTAAATGAGCATAATGCTCTTCAAATGAATATTATGACTATATTATCATTATTTCGAAATGTTAGTTAACGTTTAAAAACATGACACTAATTTAAACAATCAATGATTGCGCGGATGGTGGTAATATTTAAAAAAATCAGGTTTGCGAGCTTTTAGTAAACACCAATCCCATTTTAGTAAAACAATGTTTGAAATATATAGCAAAATTACCGCTAGTCGCACGCTCTTACCTGTTTCGTCCATCCATAATCATCATAAGAGTACGACGACAAACTGACTAGCGAGGATCAAACTTCAATGCATATATATGGAAAGCAAAATGAGATATGCGGTTCGCACCTTAAGTAGTCTCGCATGCATTGTACTTAACAAGAAATATTGGTTGCTCAATTTCTATGTCGCCACCTGCGCATTCATTGATTGTATAATATTATTATCTATTTATATACGTGGCGTAATCTACGAAAAAATATTATTCGGAATTGTATAGAAATCGTTCAAGTACAAAGTATGCGAGACAACTAACAGTGAGAGCCATATTTAACTTGGCTTTCCATATATGTG
Source organism: Eudiplozoon nipponicum (assembly GCA_029291075.1). Classification (NCBI taxonomy): domain Eukaryota; kingdom Metazoa; phylum Platyhelminthes; class Monogenea; order Mazocraeidea; family Diplozoidae; genus Eudiplozoon; species Eudiplozoon nipponicum. The sequence continues at coordinate 30,885 of JAQBSW010001932.1, read as the reverse complement.
CATTACGTTTCAATCCTCGCTAGTGAGTTTGTCGTCGAAACGCACCAGAGCCTGTGATTGGCGGAAGTATTGGTATGCTGTTCGACGAATGGTTTTTTACAATTAGATTAGTGCTTACTTCAAGCTCGCAAATTTGATTTATAAGTTGCTATTTTCCTCACAATCGCTCTCGAATTTATCTCATCAATGTTTTTGAAAAATTTAATAAAAATTGGCTTTGTATATTTTTATTATAGCGAATTCTACTACTATTCCATTTGTAACTTAGTTCTCTAATTACAAAAATTATTTTTTTGTTAATTTAATTGCTGAAACCGATTGACTACACAAAGGTTGTTACACACTATGAGAGAGCGGTAATATTTCGTCTTGGTCGTTTGGTCTCGGCAGCGGCGCAGGGTCCAGGTTTGGTCTTCATCTTGCCCTGCTTGGATACACACCGCGTAGTAGATTTGCGTACGTTCACCTTTGACGTGCCAACCCAAGAGGTTCTTACCAAGGACAGTGTAACAGTGGCGGTTAATGCTGTTGTCTACTATCGAGTGCGTGACCCCGTCCGCGCAGTGGTCAACGTGGAGGATGCAAATCGATCGACACGTTTGCTGGGTCAGACAACTCTACGTAACGTTCTTGGCACCGTCAGTTTGGACCAGTTACTCACGGCTCGAGAAGACATAGCTGCACTGATGCAAGTAGGTTTAAATTTAATTGAAGAAGGTTTGCCTCATATTTTTTGCGACAAAATTACCAATTCTATAATGCCAACTGATTTAGATTAAACTTCCGTCATATTATATTTTTTTCTATTTCGTTTGGCTTGACAATTTATACAAAAATTAATGTTCATTTGTGGATAATTGAGAGGAATATGAGCAACAAACGCCGTTTCCTTCTGCTAAAATTCCATTTTCTTTTGGTACATGGAAATGAGACTATGCGTTTTATTAAGATTCCCGTAACAAAAGAAAATATATACATATATATACAAATATACATATATATGTATATATTTGTATATATATGTATATATACATATTTATGTATATATTTGTATATATATATGTATGTATATATATTCTATATATATATATATATATATATATATATATGTATATGTATATATATTCTTTTGGGCACTATGAATTTATGACGACAATAAAAGTGTCTTACAAGTAAATATGCTGTACTGTTTGTAATTTAGATGTGATATATATATATATATATATATATATATATATATATATATATATATATATATATATATTGCTTGTTTCGATTTTCACCATTTTTAAAATATAAGAACAAAACAACGTACTCCATGGAATAACATTTATTAATAAATCTTATTTATACCAGTATCTACAGCCATTGTTCTGGATTCGTTAGTATATTCGTTCATCCAATCCCGCTGTACATGTGTTGTAACCAATCTCCTCTTCGTTATGCTTGCCTTTGATTTGCGCAATTTAGACCACTCCTTTTGCGTAACGTCATTTGGTGTGTCATCGCTTTCATTGTAATTTTTTCCTTAATTGATGGATATGTTGCATTTTGCGAAACGTTATCTATTTTTGAAGGCCTGCCTGTTAAGTCTTTGTTCCAGTCAATTTAATTTACTTTATATATATATATATATATATATATATATATATATACATATATATATATATATAACACCTAAATTACAAACAGTACAGTATATTTACTTTTAAGACACTTTTATTGTCGTCATATAATCACGGGTTGACTCTGACTATGCAGTCAAACTATGGTGTGAATCGAAGTTGAATGTGATGTTCTTAACAATATAAATCTCAAACACGTAGTTGAATGAATGCTAGCTCACAACATTTCTATGCAGTCGTAGTCGTAATCGCTTTGTATCCCTAATATTCCAATTAAATACTGAACAACAGAACTTGTATCTATTTATAAAATGAGTGAACAGGATCAAAATACTGTAAACAAACCGTATATGAAGATTAAGGTTGTTCAATTTCTCTAGCGAATGCCAACTTTTGTAAATAATTATAACATTCGGACATTATCAGGAAGTTAGTTCGTTAATGATATATTAATTTATATGTTCAAATATATTGGATTTATATACTCTGTGTATGGTTGCATAGTTATTATCCAGATTATTAAATTTATAGATAATAAACAATAATGTATATGCACTAAATGTCAGCGTTATGGAAAATCAGAGCATCAAAATTATTCCTTATTTCGTTTCTAGGTGGAAACCTTCTTATACATTCATAGAAACTCGAAATTTATACCCTTTCACAACTTTTAAAACTTATTTTTCTAAAAAAGAGAAGAAATATATGTTTATTGCTTTACAAACGCGTTTAAAAAATTAGTTTGTTGCTATATTCTTTGAAAAACTGAAAAATAATTTATTGTTGTTATGAGGGACGAATTTAAATTCGTCATTATAAGTAACAAAGGCATTAAAATATTTCTTTAAAACGCTTCACAATGTGTCATTACTTCTTATTCAAAACATTACAGAAGAACTAAACAATAAATATTTTATACAATGTTTTAACAATTTTTGTGATTTTTTAACATCTTTTTAATGCAAGTATTTGCAAAATTTCCTATGCAACTTTGGAGAAATTTCATTAAAAAATTCTAGTAAGCAAATTACCACCAGCCCAATTTTATCTTATGAATTAGGAAATAGCATCTTATTCATTTAAAAATTAAGTTTACAATCTTTTAATGGCATACTAAAGGTTGTTTCATTGAAAGTAAGAACATAGCGCTTGCATGATTTTAGCTTGGCAGACGTAACGAGAGGACACAGTTTGACAAATCCAACTTAAGTAAAATGAAGAAAGCATGACAGTAGTTCATCGAAAACACCTTATTCTATTCCCGTGGCCACATAAACTTAAAGTGACCTCGATGTTTAGTTTCTATATAACAGACTCACTTTTACCTTTATGACAACTTTCTCATCATCTATCGCAACAGAACTTTTTAAGCCTAATAAGGCAGAATTGAAGTAGTACATGCCAGGTGAACTTAAAAATTAGTGCGAAATGTAATGTTGAACAAGGCAAATTTGCTTAAATGAAATTAGTTATTCTTTCTAGTCATTGCTGTTGACTCTTTTGTTTAAACTTACATTATTCTGTTTAAAATAAGGAATAGAACTATTTTTAATTGTTTTTTTGTTATTCTGATTACTGCTTCAGATAGCAAAGAATCAATTGTTCTCATTGTTCTATAAACGACTAATTTATAAACTGTTATAATGTAGTGCGAAATGATACATTGAAAAAAATGAGTTGTGCTCCTCAACGAATTAAAATACATTTCAACAGATTTTTTCACGAGCAAAAAGACGCGTTTTAGCGCAGCATTTTAAGCTAATTGTATTTTGCATTTGAGAAGGAGAATAGTGCTAAATACAGTCAGTTTTATCACAAATTAAAGACAAAAATCTCTAAAAAATAAACTTTCCTAGAATACACTATCCCTTTTACTTATCATTGCGTTAATTAAACCAGCTTGTTCGTACTGATACGGATTTTGAATAGGAAAAAGATTTTTTCGTGCTAAAATGCACATTTCTATCTGAATTAGATATTCTAAATAAATAAATATATATATATATTTATATATATATATATATATATATATATATATATATATATATATATATATATATATGTATGTGTGTGTGTATGTGAAAGAAAAAGCGCCTGGCCTAAACATGCTAAAGCTTCATTAATATGATGTTTTAATTGACTGGCCGCGAATCTCAAACACCCAACCATTATTTACTAGCAAACAGGTTAGTCCAAACACCCAATCGTCCAGTCTCAACAAACACTCCATTCGATTGGCAACAAACTGAAGAATAAAAAAACATTTGCACATGCCTCTTCAAAATTGGTGTTAATAGTGACAAAAATTACAAATCAACATCAGCATTTAAACGAACATTGAAGGCGCGGGCGGTGACACCAGTTATGTATTGGACAGAAATTGTCGCGGACTGGTCTCGAACTTGGCACGTCTGCTTCGGAATCTGGTGTTCTTAGGTCCGAGCCCTATCTGCGGCAATTTCTGTCCAGTACCTGATGAGTTCCCAATAAAAACGAAACCGGTCTACCGGCTGAATTGCCTTTTTAACACTATACAAGTCGTAGTTTTTTCTGACATATGTAAATAATTAATGTGTCAGGTGCTTATACCAAGACCGCAATCTTGATTATAATAAATATCAGCATTTAACACAGCCATCCACACACCTTGATATAAGTACAAATAACTGCCTAATTTCTTGATTAAATTTGGCAAAAAACATGCATACCCAAAGAATCCGTAGAAGATTGCAAGAAGTAGTGACATATATGTAGATAAACTAATCAATTTTTAACAGAAACTGAGCTGTGAAACATTTAAGGTTTTAATTTTTTCTCTTGGTATTTAACAGAACCTAGCGAAAGATCTTGGCAAAGTTACTTCTTTCCTTGTTTCTCTTTAATTATTCAGGCATAGCAAACTATTTGTTTGCAAGGAAAAAATTGAAATAATGCAAAAGTGTGAAATTTAATGTAAGTTGTAGCGAAGAGAAAAGAATGCGTATGAATTGAAACCAAAGGATGGCGTAATTAAAAAAAGATGACAGTCGATCGGGTCGAGATTGAGCTGTCTGTACCTGTATCGATTTTATGTGATTGGTGTTTACTTCAAGCTCGCAAACTTGTATTAAATACTTGTTACCACCATCCGCGCAATCAATTATTGTTAAATTGTATTGTCTAGACACAATAGGCCCTATAAATGTAACAAGTGATGTCCTTTTGATAGTCTATATTTCCTAGCTGCATGAAAACTTACAGCTGTTGTAGTTGTCTGAAAATTCTATTAAATCAATGAACCAACAAGACTGTCCGCCTGCTTACATTATGCGATTCTGGAGATTAACCATCAATGTGAGATAGTAACTGTAGACAATTCTGTTTATCTAATTTCCGTACATCAAACTGTCCTTTAAGGAAATCTTGTGACACTTATTTTTAATAAAAGCTACAATAATTTTAACAATTATTTCAAAGACAGAATAGGTGCTTTACCTAAAGGACACCCGATCGGCATATTTAGATTCTCAAACTGCGAACTCGCGGGGTAACCTTAGCAACGGCCTGTGTATTGTCACCACTCTCAAGCAACGTTTAAAGGATAATAAACAAAACAACCGTCACTTGTTGGACAACTGCTTTACGGTTTAGAACAGGAGGCTAGATATTAACTGACTTAAAATAGGTTAAGAAAAATTATTATTGGACGTTTGATATAGCTTGAATTAAATCAAGTAATGTCTCTGCCCTGCCACATGGTATATTGTAGGCTAATAATAGAAGTAAATAAATGTCCTTCAGAATAATAGAAATTTATAGCAAACCAGGTACTTGCTCAATTGGCTCAATCAGGCTAAGGCATGGTATTAAAAATTTCGAAGTACCGGTGCCGTGCAATGATTAACAAAGTACTCTTTAATGTTTACTATCAAGGTGCAAATATGCTAATCTAGATGCAAATTTATCATTAAATATAACCGTTAAAAACATTTAGCTTTTTGTAATTATAAGTAGACTGAACGCGTGCAAATCAAAACGTTTACCGTTATTTTGCCTTCTTAATGATACAGGAGTGCTTAGACTCTGTGACTGAGGCCTGGGGTGTGAAAGTGGAGCGTGTAGATATAAAGGATGTACGTTTGCCAATTGCCCTTCAGAGGGCCATGGCTGCAGAGGCCGAGGCTGCCAGAGAAGCGACTGCCAAGGTGATTGCAGCTGAAGGTACGTTCATACAAATTTTAAATAAATAACAATATATATATATATATATATATATATATATATATATATATATATGTTGTCGTTAAAATTTTACTGGGCTTTCGTTTATTGTAGCCAAAATGAAATTTACTGGGAGAAATTCATGTGAAATATGGCATTGATGACACAAATAATAGTTGCATCACATTTAAAAACATGCATCAGCGTTCGAATACTGATTATGGGTAATCGACGTAACTTGACTTGTAAACATTTTGCGATTTGTTATATCACAAATAAATGTAAATATCATGTATGTAGAAGACTTTCTACATTCATTGATGATTAAGTCTTAAATCATATGACTTCTCAATTTTTTACATGAACATGATATTTAAATTATAATGAACCTACGATTTTAATGCAATTATGTTTAATGCCAACTATTTTCTTATGGTATTTGTTTCATAAATGAGTACGTTCCAATCATATTCGAGGTAAATATTCCAATATAATTTAATCAAGGTTGCGATCTTGATATACACACCTAACCCATTACATTCACATATTTGTTCGTATAAATTAAGCATTGTATAGCTTAGAATAGGCAAATCATCTAGTACACCTATTTAATCCTTACTGGTAAATCATCACGTAATGTCCAGAATTTACGCGGACAGAGCCAAAGTTGAGCAAGTCTGCTTCGGAATCTGATGCCCAAATCACTGTGCCATCCCACTACTTACTACACACAATTTGAGATTTTATATGCATATATATATATATATATATATATATATATATATATATATATATATATATATATATATATATATATATATATACATATATATATAATTGGTATCACCACCCGCGCAATCAATTTTCGTTTCATAATATAATGGCTTCTAAACTCCCAAAGATGTCATAGTTCCTGGATTTAATTAAATATGTTATTCAATTACATTGCTGATTTTTTTATATATATAAGTAAATTTCGCAAAATAAACATGCTAGTTCCAAATTTCCACAGGATTTGAAACTTTCTTTGTAGCTTCGAGGGTGAGTGCACGAAGGCAAATATTTCGGGGCCCTCGATTAATGAATAAAGTTATCTAAAACAGATTTTTATCCATTTATTGATGCATGTGGTTGTATCTAATTAAAGATTTGTACAAGTTATGTTTTGGTCCAGAATTTTGTAGGTAAATAATCCATTTATTGAAGCCTCGTATTGTATGCAATTTTCAGTTTTCGAATACCTTAGGTTAACATTCCTGTACTTTTATCAACTGGCTCCACATGTGTTTCCATTTTGACTTCGGGTATCAGATATTTGAGGGAACAATTGAAAATTTTGGATCATTATATTAAAATATTAAAACATTCACTATTTATTTTAATGTAAATTTGCGTAATTTTGTTGAAAATATATTCCACGATTTCGATGATATTTATATATTTTTCAATATAAACTAATCATAGCATAAGGTAGCAAGAAAAATTCATATAGTAAACTGATTTCGTTCATATTGGGAAATGGGCGTGTAATGTTGATTATTTGGTCAGTACGAGGCTCGAACCGTGGTAAAATTTATTTGGAGTATGGGAAACTTTCCACTCAACAGCACTTGATTATTTCACAATAAGGACGACATTGGTCTTCTAGATTATGTGTTCTTATTTTCTCAAGCAATGCTTAATTTAAATCAACAAATTTATACATATAATTATAATAATGTTATTACACATCAATTCGCTGTCCTGCATAAAGAGGCATGGTGCATGACGTATAACGAGTTTGTTAGTGGCTATTAAAATTAATTTTTAACCTGACAAAATCTACACAATATTTAGTTATTTAAATAATTTATGTATACATATATACACGTTCGTATGCTAAATAAGAGATAATTTAAGAATTAGGCTGAACTGACACTCATATGTACACCAAAATATGCGTAGGATGTATCAGTTTACGAAAACAGACTTTTGACGGGCCCGTTAACTTATGCCGTCTTAATCATCACGGTAGTCCTTAATACCGTTTACAGATAGGTTATTCAAGCAAAATGTATACAAGTTAAACTGAGTTATTTAAAGAAAGCTTGCTAATTATAATAATTCTGTTTTTCTCCTAGGTAACCGTCTATATGTTATTTCACTGACAGTTCCCGCCAGCTTAAATCTATTCACTATTAGATAAAAAGCGGTGATAAATTTGGCAATACTAATTTCAATCAATAAATCCTAAAATGAGGCATGTTGCCCAATTCAATGTTTGCATCCATTTTGAGCAAATGCACCTTTTACCAATTATTCCCAAATTAATGATAAATTGGCGTGTAAAAAATTATTTATATTATGTGGTTTATTGTGTAAATTGCAATTTCTGGTTCGCATGCATTCGGACTTAATTCTCAATGGGGAAGTTTAATATTAGCAAGTATACAAATATCTTAAACTTTAAAATTATATTAAAGAAACGTGTTCAGCCATCTGGATTATATATATTCGTTTGGAAAATGTTTTTTAAGAAACAATTTATAGTTTCCATAAAATCATCACTAGATCTTTAGTCGATATAGAAATTCATAGGATATCTAAATTTCGCATTTTCTAGTGACAATCAACGAAATCGACAAAAAAATTTGTAAGTTTAATAACTTTTAATAGAATATTTGAGCAAATTTGAGATAAGTAAATCAAATACTAGACAAATTGCGAGTTGGTATTTAGATTGGTTCCGTCATTAATGGTCATTGCTCAGTAGAAGCCAAAATTTACTCGGCCGTAGACGATATACAGTGGCAATATATTTATACCTATGTTGTATCCAATCCCAATCTATGTCTTGAATTTTGTTATCGTTTACGCTGGCAGCATAGTGTCTGTCTTACAACGAGGGGTCGAGAATGATATGCTTGAAATTAAGATCGACAGTGATACAAATATGTATTTACCGGATTTATCAGCAAAATATGAAATTTTTATTTAAATTAAGCTCTCGAGTTTGATATAAAAACCAATCATTTTTTTATTTAACCGGTTGCCGAAAAAAACTTAGAGAAAATAACGTCAGTCACACGTACTGACGCGTTTCGACCTTCCATGATCATCATCAGAGTACGACGGCAAATTGATGAGCTAGCATTAAACCGCCATGCATATATAATGAAAGCGAAGTTATATTTGCAGCCCTAAATTTAAACAAAAATTAAGATTTTATAAAAATTGGCAATTACAACCAATCTGATTAAAGCAAGATTTTTATAAAAAATTATATTGTCTCAATCCCTTGTCACGGATACCATGGCTACGTCAACGAATAAAATGTTTCTAGTCGATAAACTTCGTTTACAATCTTATGCTTTATGGTATACTATTTAGATGCAATTGCATAGCACTGTACATCATTTGACGAAAAACGTGTCAAATAAACGATGAAGCATGATCTTTAACAACATATTTGCAACTGCCTTACAAAATTCTGCGATTTCCGAGTATGTTCCACTTACAGGAAATACTGAAAACTGTAGTCTTTTTCTCAGGCGTATGCAAAGAAAAATCGAAAAAAATTGAGATATTCGAATCTGCTGCGAGAAGTTATTTAGATCTTATCTAATACATACTTAAGATCAATCATTGATTGTTTAAATGCAGAATTTAGTTAAACAGTGTTAAAAATTCAATGGAACAGTCAAAGTTTGAACCGGTGCAGATGTTTGCATCTTCTTAAACACATGCGGTGTGTTCTAAAGCAAGAAAATGAAAGTTATGTCTTATTTCACGTTTTAAGAAATATATCCATATTAAGAAATAGCTTAGGCCAGGACGATTAGCTTATTTTTTCTCTTTTTATGATTGAAAAACGACAATTGTTTTATTTGATTTAAATTATAAATTTCAATAAACATAAAAGGCTTTAGTTATAGATGCTGATAGAATTGGCATATCTTAATCAATATAATTTCAGAAAAATTTACTAATCTTTAGAATTTGCTGTTTATGACTAATCCAATTGTCAACAATGTAAAAACTAACTTTTGAATGAAAATTTTAGACAAACAATATTAAATCAATTTGCTTTTCTATTTACATTAATTAAGGTTTCTATCTTGATACAAAAACCTACATAGCAGCACTTTAACCCGAATGTCCTACTAACTATTCCAAATCTGTAATTACAGAAAAGATACCACGTTACATGGGAAGTGAAATTTAAATAAACTATATATATATATATATATATATATATATATATATATATATATATATATATATATATATATATATAAAAGCGAACATTGGTTACGCAGGCGGTGATAAAAATAACTTTAATCAAGTTTCCGATATTCACATAGTCACCTAACCCATTATAGGCATACTACAGACAATAATTTAAGCATTTTTTTTATATATATATATATATATATATATATATATATATATATATATATATATAAGCGAACATTGGTTGCACGGGCGGTAATAAAAATTACATTAATCAAGTTTGCGATCTTGATATAAACACCTAACCCATTATGTGCATACTATGGACAGAAGAAACTAAGCATTGTATAGTCTAGAAAATGCAATTAATCCAGTAAAATGGTTTCGTCCTTATTGGGAACTCCTTATGTTCTGTCCAAAGTTTGCCGTGGACGGGCCTCGAACCTGACCTCATCTGCATAGGCATTTTGTGCAGCAACACACTACATAAATTTTCGGTTACATACTAATTATCGTTTCTTGGTTAGCCTTTCCTTTATGGGGAAATTTTATAGCATTCCTTTATTCCTATAGTTTCAATTAACCATTCCCAGTCTGTCAATAAAGAAGAGATAATCTGTTTCATATGACAGAAGTATTGAAATGAACATTTATATAACTAACCGAACATTGTTTGCGCGAATATTTTGGGACATTCATCTGAATACCGTAAAAACCAGCTAGCACAGTTATTTGTATGTGCACATAAAAAGATAGTTTGGCAAATAATAGAACGCATTGGAATGGTTATTCCCTTATTTCACACTCTTTTCAAGGTTTCAATTTCTGTACTGTTACGTCTTTAAAAATACATAGAAACATATCTTCATTTGTAAATATCTTTAAAAAATTTGAATAAGAAACGGTTGTTGTATCTGATAAAAATTTCTTTTTATTTTTTAGCATGGAAAGGGTACTATTAATTTTATTAAGGTTCACATTCGGTAAAAATCTTTCAAAAATCAGATGACATAGGGACGCTAAAATGTAGAGCGCAAGTAATGTTAATGTTGAAAGACTATCATTTTCAGTGGAATAAGCCATTACAGTCACCAGGAGATGCATGCGCAGTTTAAGAATGTCATCCACGAGTCAATCCAAGACATTGTACAAGGATGGCGTATTTCAGAATTGAGCAATTTCAAGAATATTAAGCAGTGTTGCGAGCAAGACTCTTATGTATATCTTGTGTATTAAATAAGTAAATTCTTTTTGCAAGAATGTGGTGTCCGTTGTTTTTACCAACTGCTTTGACGAAAGACAAAACAAGAATATTGAAGAAATTAAAAATAGATATATTATGTGGAGTTTTGTGTGAGTTAAAATCGAATAATATTAATAAACGCCAGATTAACCAATTACAATTACACATCCATCAGCTTACAATAGAGGCACCGTAGATAGGCCTAAAGTATGGAATTCGTTCTTATGATAAATGCGACTTTGATATTGAGGCTACATTTGAATTTCAATTTGAACAAACAACTGAATTGGAACCTGCAATTATTGATAATTAAAATTGGTTTCTAGCTACTTTTGCAGACAGAGCTTTTAATCAGAAATCCTCCACCGCACAACTAGGTATGAATTGACAAATCAACATTTAAATACGCCTAAAGAAATCAAAGTAAATGCTCATATCAAAATATCACGTGCTGATAAAGGCACGAATGTTCTTATAATGGACAACTCATATTTTATACCAAAGATGGACAAAGTTTTAATTTCCAATATAGAATTATTGCGTCTGGCAAGTATTTTAAATGAAATAGACAATAGTGAGAGTACTTTAAGAAATAAAGTTTAGACCTTCACAGATGCCAGTTTAATTTACGATGCCATTGCGGAGGAGCTCAAACCAGTTGGATCATCTACACTAACAATGTACGGATTATCAAAAACACACAGAAGAGGTAGTCCTAGGAGACCAATATTATCAATAGTCAATTCTCCGTTTCATGCATAGGCTAAATGGTTAGTTCGTATATTGGAACCATTGCGCAAACAACTAAGTGATTTTTCAGTTGCCAACTCTTTAGAGTTTGTTAACAGAATTTTGGTATAAATGTTAGTAGTAAGTTTATGGGCTACTTCGATTTTACGTCTTCGTTTATTATTGCTACATTTGAAGCAAACATTGACATTGCATTTCAAGCGATAGACCAATACTAATTAGCATCTATATTGTCAGGTGAAGCTCTACACAATCCCTAAAAAAGGTATTAAGTTTCTTTTAGAGGGAAGCATCCATAAATAGATTAATAAAGAGGCAAAGGGCCAATACACGTGCAAAAATTCTTGATAAATTTACGTAGCCGATCGAACAGTCGGTTAATTACTCAAATGAGAGTTCATTGCAATTTAAACGGGTTTTGCAAATGAAGTGGTGGATAAACGTATGCAATTACGAACCTTATCGCTGAGACCTCACACATATGTTATACAGACGTAGCATGTAAGATAATTACCAAATGCTGTAACATAAATGAGTTAACCAAATAAAAGCCTGATGCATAAACAAACTGAAGACGGATTTATACAAGCAGAAAATAGATGTTCGGATATTGAGCCTGAAATGGAGGAGAGGCGCGAAATTAACTTTTTGTTCCCATAATACACTCGATCACGTTGTTCAAATGTAGATACGTGAGAAGAATAGGAGAAAGTATCGTTTCTTGTATCTGATAAAATTTCTTTTTACTTTACACATGGATATGATAGTATGTATAATTTTTATATTTTCACATTTCATTGTATTTATGAGATATAGATTGATTCTCAGTTCAACCGTTATTTATATGCATCAGTCGTACTATAGTTAGAAGCTTATTGAGTGTTTGTCTGTGTATGTTAGCATGCGAAATTAAGCGGTGTTTGCAATTTAGTTATTTTTCTATTTGTGGGCTGTTTTTACCAGGATTTGCTATGTTGATTTCAGCATGTACGAAAACGTTTCCTTTTACAGTTTCTGTTGTGTCCTGTTGTTCAAGAGTTGTATTTTTCCGTCTACCGGTAACGGAAGTTGTGCAGATTTAAAGATTAATCAATAACCCTGCTAATATGTTTTTGTTATTAAGGATAGTAATGCCTTTCGCGTGGCTGTAATATATTTTTTTGTAGGAAAAAATCGCATTATCATGCATGTATATGCGAATATGAACATTAATATTCCTTTTTTAATTTTAGAGAACATACTTTGTAGTCATATGTTTAAATTATAAGTAGATAAATTAAGTTATTTCAATTTTATAAAAGCGTATGATCTACGAATGTTTTAACATTTGATACAATAAACATTCAAAGATGTTAGTGCATGCTAAAATTAAAAAATATGTTTCAGGTACGAGAGATTTCCATCACAATTTATGTACAATTTAAAAAGTGAAAATTGATTTGAAGTAGAGAAAGTTTCTCTAAGCTGCGCCGCTTATAATTTATAATTTTATAAAATTTATTTGTTATGGATTTTGTTCAGTATGCTATGCTAAATTGCGAGTTATTAAACAACGTGGCTGTCACTTTAAAATTAATTATAATTATAATTATAATAAATAATAATAATAATTGTTATAATAAGTAAAAATCATACGTAATTTCTAGGGTCTACATTAATAAAAAAGAAAATTTTGGAACGTCCATTGCTGACAGAATTCATTCGAAATATATTATTTAAAATAAATACAAAATTTCTTTCACTTTGATTTTTATTCGATTTACTGTTTATATTTCACTTCCATCATTGTAAAATGTGGATGCGGTTAAATTGTCATCTGTTATCATTTTCATGCAGAGTCAACTAATTTTGCGTATCTTCTTCATTCTATTTCGCTCTCCATTTCTCACACATACTTTCATATTTATGTTGCCTACTTAACCTATTAAATTTTATCAAACATAGCGGGATCATGCAATGATTTGCAGACAGCTATACTTCAAAACATTGTGGCATTTTTTCGTTGTGAATAGAATCAACAAAGCTACGTTTACTGGTGTCGATAATTAATGCCAAAGTGGCAAGACAACATTGCATCGGAGTTCAATTGAACAATTACAATAAGTTAACATTCGATCCAAGGACTACTTCTTGCTTTTCTTTGGCATTTACTAATGCAGTATAGCATATATTAACAAAAAATCGTATGTATAAAAAATTATCAATCTAAAATCGGAAATGCTTTTGTTTATTTATGTTAGTGTAATTATTTGAGAACATGCACAATTCCATTTTATAAACGATTAAGAAACAAACATTTATTTAAAAGAAACGTATATATGTATTGATATATATTTCTGTGGCAAATGTTGCTGGATTCTGCTTATCAATTGCTTCTTCGTACGTCCGATATATGTGCTACCGCACATACATGAGAATTCGTAGACTATGAATGATTTGGAGAGAATCGGCAATTGATCTTTGGCATCCAACCTCATGATACTCTGTGTACTAAATGTCATATTAACTTTGACACTGGGAAAGTTCTCCTTAGTTATTCTATTCAGCCGCCGTGCAATTATTGAGGCTGGTACGTCGCCTCTAAATGGTAAGTTTAGGAAAACCTGCTTGACGGTATCCTCTCTAGTACGAATCTGCCGTGGTCTGATGTTGACATCAATGAAACGCTCTGGGTAGTTGTTCATTAGCAAAATTTTCCTGAGGTAGCCCAGTTCTTCCTCAATCTTGTGTTCAGAGCAGATCTTCCTGATTCTGTTTGCTAGGTTGTTTACTAAGTTTCTTTTGTGGGATTTTGGCACACTACTGTTGTAGTGAATGTATTGTCCGGTGAAAGTGGATTTTCTATATATGGCCAGTGTCAAATCCCCGTTTTCTTCTCGAGTGAGTTTGATGTCAAGGAAGGGAAAACTGTCGTCTTTCTCTACCTCGAGAGTGAATTTGATGTCTGGATCGGCTCCATTTGCTTGTTTGAGGATTTCGGAAGGGTCTGCTGCTTCTGAGATGAACAACAAGAAATCATCTACATACCTTTTGTAGAGTGCGCACTGGTCAATTATACATTTTAGGCTCGTTTTTTCCAGGTGATACATGTATACATCTGCCAGGAGGGGTGCGATGCAACTTCCCATAGCTACACCATTGATCTGGCGGTAGTATATCCCTTCGAATGTAAATTGCACGTTTTTAGTACATGCTAATATGAGGTCTTTGATGTCATTGGTGTCTATAGGGAAGTCAAAAAACTCATTTTTGATGAGGTCACACAAGATCTCCGTTGTCTTATCCAGTGGTATGTTTGTAAATAAGGATGAGACGTCAAGCGAGACCATTTTATTCTGTAGGATGTTCTTCCCCTTCAATTCATTTGCTAGTTCGAAGGAGTCCTTGATAGTGTTAGCGTTTATGATGCTCCGTATTGGTTCAAGTAGTTTGCAGAGAAACTTGGCTGGTTTATGTTGTGGAGCGTTGATCATTGACATAATGGGCCGCATCGAGGGAGCTCCTGAGGCTGTCACGGCTTTATGAGTTTTTGGTTTGCCGTACAATCTTGCGGTGTTTGTTCCGACGGGTTTTGCTTTTTGGATGTCTTCTGTGAGTTTTGATCTAATATCGGAGTCAGCCATCGATGTTAAAACGTGTTTTTCCATCTTTTTCAAAATTGCATTAATTCTTGATTCGATGTTTGTTGAATCATCTTTCTGTTTGATGTCATGCTTAAATTTAGATTGATCATTTATTATATCGTTCATGGACTTCCTGTAAGCGTCGGCTTCAAGTATAACAATTCCTGATCCTTTGTCGGGTGTGGCAAGTCGTATGGATTTGTCTGATTGGAGTTTTCTGAGTTCATCTATGTGCTGTTTTGTGATGATTTGGCTGCCTTTCAATTCCTTCTTGTATTGTTCTAGTGCAATTACCATCTCAGATTTCAGTCCTTGTCCATTGAATGCATGTGGGGCGGTGTCTTTCGTTAAGTCATTGTAGAAATTTTCCGTTCCTGCTTGAATGTCAATAATGTCACGTTCACTTAGGTTTTTCTTGACTAAGCAGAATTTTGCTTCTAAGGAGAGTAATTCTTTCTGATGTTTTGACAAGATCACTTTTGAATAATTGTGAATAAAAGGGTCTGGGTTCGTAGGACATTTTGATTGCGTATATATATATACGACAAAATTTGTTCCTATCTAATTTGGAGCACTAAAACTGAAATGTATCGGAGTTGGATTGTCTGGTTATATGGAAATTAACTTTGCTTTATTATAAGAAGCGTTATTCCATTCCTACGCTTAGGGTAAAATATTCCTTTTGAAGTAAAACATAATTTTACATCACTTTTGAAATATTTTCAAGGCATTTTCTGTGAACTTCGACAAAATCTCAATTTCTATACCACTTCTGATGCGCTTCGATTGATGTTAATGTATTTTTGTAAGCAAAAATCAAAGCCTGCTTTGCAATTGTTCAAAATTGTAAACAAATCGATTCTAATTAAGGCTGTAGTATTTATAAATATTTAATGATATTTATTGTAATCAATATTCAATCCAAATTAGCCTTGTATAAATCAAGCTTGAATTCTTATTACTGTGACTGGTTATAATTCTTTCTCGAGAATATGAAGTAAATCCATTCCAGAAAAACAATTCGAGCATGGCATATGAAAATACATTGTAAGTTTAATGCAAATAGACTCAGAAATTTAAGGGAAAGAATAATTTTCTCTGTTATCTGCTTTTTACTGGATAATTATAGAAATCAGTTTCATTTCTAACCGTCGTTTTAAAAGCGTAGTATATTATTAACGGAATATAAAAGTGGTTAATATATACCGGCTCGTAGTGGTGAATCGACAGTAAGTTCGAGAAGAACGTGCACGTGAGATTATACGTCCATTAATGCTGTATTAGATTTACCCTACTGGTCCAATTTGAATTAATTTTTAAATAGGTGCTCAACACATAATTCACAATTGCATATATATTAGTTCTTCGCCACCAACAGTATCTAACTGTTATATATTTAATTGAATGATATCAGAAATACTGCGAAATCTGATAGCTGATATCAGTCAAGGCCAGATTATGTGGAATTTCTAGAGTAACAGGTAATCAGAAATAGTTCTAAGTATTAATTTTGGCGAATTTGTAGATTGCATTTAAATCAATTGGGCTAGTACCATTTACAGACTCGGCAACCGCAGTGTTGCTACCACGTAACATTTCGGCAACCATAGTGTAGATATCTGGTACAGACACAATAGCCATAATGTTGGTACCCTTTGCACACTTCGTATATTTATTATATGGTGTGAGTTGGCTTTTGAATTCGCATTGTCGAAGAATTTATTGGAAGTTAGCTTCACTACTGCAGGTTTACACATTCGTACCGAAGATTGTACGGTACGATTTTCACAAATTACTCACCAAATTATATAATGGGTAAAGGGTGTAATACCGGCTCATACTGATGAGTCGTCAGTAATCACGAAACGAATGTGCACATAAGACTATACGTTCCGTCCATGTTGCCTTTGTTTTATCATTCTATTCAAATTCGAAATAATTTGTTAGTAGATGCGTTCACACTTAAAACATAATTGCATATATATTTGTTTTCCGCCACAAACAGTATTAAACTGGCCGATAAATTGTCTGGCTTCCAGCGCAGTGAAACTTCATTTCTGGCTTCATCATTGTGCCATTTTTTAAATTATAATTTGCTCGAATTTGAACATTGTGAGAGATGCAATTATTTCAGCTACATTTTAGCTATTTTCTTCGATTGTAAAGCGAAAATAGGGATAGATGGTCATGCTATTTGAGAATTAATCAAGATAATACTGTAAAATTTTGTTTACTTATTATTAAAAAAATTGATTAGAAATGGCAGATAATGTGATTAACAGCTTCTTCTATGCAATTCGTCATAGATCAGACGAGATAGAACTGGTAAGACCAAGATTAATCTAAAAGTAGACTACGAACAAATGCTAGATAACGGCGCGTACAAAGAGGAAGAAAAACTCATAATATTTATGATAAAACGAGTAGTGAATTTACTTGTTACTTGGAGGTGCTGTTAGATATTTTAATTTGTAATGCTTAGAATGTAAATTGTTTATTTGTATTACATGATCATCTGTATAGCCGGAAACAACAAATCAATGACTGCGAGATGCTAGCAAAATTAATCTGAAAGGTTAAACCTAAGAAATTAATAAAGTATTTTGGTTCCCCCATCAATAATGAACTCCAACTATCTTTATTCTTTTGGAATAAGTTGTGATATATAAGAAGATGATATAAATCCAGTTGGCGTTTTGACAATTATGCTCAAACCGGTGTCTTAATTTAGCATACGAACGAATACTAAGATATTTGGGCTAAGCTCATCTAATCCTTTATTTTTGAAACTAATTGAACGATTAATTCTAAATCATATTGCCTACATTTTGCGGATTGATCTTCGCACAAGAAAATAGGAATTTACGAAAGGAAGTTCTAACAGCACAAATCCTGTATCTACGTGGAAATAAGGCGTAACCTTAATTCAATATTTTACAGTTAAATACTGTTTGTTGCGAAGAAATACCGGAGATTGTACCGTCCTATTATTCCACATTCTTCTACCAAATATATAGTGGTTAAAGGGCGTAATACCGGCTCCTACTGATGAGTTACCAGTAACCACGAAACGAATGTGCATGAGATTATACTTTGCGTTCATGCTGCCTTTTGGTTTATCCATCTGGTCACAACTGAACTAATTTGTTACTAGGTTCGCAAAACCTAATACATACTTGCATATATATTAGTTCTTCGCAACAAACAGTATTTAACTGTAATATATTGAATTGAATGATGTCATGCTTATCGCGAAATGTGATAACTGATATCGATGAAGGCCAGAGTGTATGGTTTAGCTGGAGTAACAGGTGTTCGGAAATTGTTGTAATTCTCAATTTGGGTGAACTTTAGCATAAATTTATATCCATCAGGTTGGTATCATGTACCGACTCGGAAACCATAGTGTTAGTATCCGGTACTCATCGATTTCAAAAAGGTATCAGTTACTAACACAATAGCCATAGTGTTAGTATCCTTTACAGACTCGGTATATATATTATATAGTGTGAGTTAGCATTGAAGTCGCATTGTCGTTGACTTTAGATTATGTTAGCTTCACTATTACAGGTTTACACATTCGTCTAGGAGATTGTACCGTCCTATTATTCCACATTCTTCTACCAAATATATAGTGGTTAAAGGGCGTAATACCGGCTCCTACTGATGAGTCGCCAGTAAGCACGAAACGAATGTGCATGAGATTATACTTTCCGTTCATGCTGCCTTTGGTATATCCTTCTGGTCACAACTGAACTAATTTGTTAATAGGTTCGCAAAACCTAATACATACTTGCATTATTCAATCCTGGTTGATAAACGTCGCATCTACATAATCGTAAAGATAGCGATATCGGTTGATATAATTCAAAATCTCACTTGCGACTTTTCAGAATAAGTTGCATATATATGCATTCGACCAAATTATAATGACAAATATGTAATTACATAATCCATAATATTTGTTAAATTTATCAAACGCTCATGCTGTTGCAATTCATGTATTACATTGCCATCAAATAAAATTAGCAATGTATATTGAATAGCTAAGCAAAGTTCTTTTAAATGACTTTTAATGAAACTTTGCTCTGCGTGTTTCATAAACATATCCTAAATGCAAGAGTATAATGGAAATAACGCTTTTGAGGAGGCTAAAACTATACGAATCATAAAATTAATTTTCAATTTAGCATTAACAAGCTACATAATTCACACATTGACGTCAGTGATCACGAATATATAACACTGTTCTATGCCCTCTTACACAGTGTCTCATTTCATATTCATAATTGGCATCCCTTACAACGCTTCATTCTTGCCTCATTGTCATCCAGCTTCGGCTTTCTGTCAGTACATAAAGCTTCATTCGATATTGGGCCAATATATTTTTGTACATCGTGACAGCCATATCTGTATTTTTATTTGTTTTTATATTTAAAGTGGTTAATCTATTGCTATTATATATCGCAATACGTTTACTGCGTATCCAGTCTGATATGATTGTATAGCTAGATTCGAACTGTGAATTTGCCCATATACAATTTATGACTTCGTAATAGCATTCATTTAATAATACAAATTTTCAATCCTCTCTCTCCCACTTTCGCTCTCACACACAAACAAGATTATAAATAAAATTTGAGAGGACACAGGATTGAGTACCTATCCTTTTAACAATTTTTTCTGATATTTCACAATTCCGTTTCAATTTAATTTCCGGAAATGTTTTCTCATATAATTTTGATTTTTCTAACGTAAATTTTAATTTTGCTAGATGATAAGCTAAATGAAGTAATTTTTCTAACTTTCTAACCCAATGATTACAAATGACAAAATATCAGCTATGAAACTAACAAACCAATATGACTGGATTGGAGATTTTTAAACAGATTTTTTTTAAAATAATGCATGCCAATATTTCTGTCCATATCCGAAAATATTTGTCCCATTGAAACAACTTTAACTTGTTTCTAGAAGTTAATTCTGAAAATAAAGAAGATAAAGCAATTATACACATTTGAAATAACATTAAAATCTTAGTGTCATTTTACTTCTTTCTACAATTTCCGGGCACTCTGTCAGAAAAAAATTTAACGCATTTAAATTCTCCTTGCATAGGGATGCTTGTATACATCGATATAAAATCCAGTCTTGCCTGTCTATCAACCTCTACTAAATCGTATCGATTAAAATTTTCTTCGATAAATAATCAGGAAACACGACAATTTTTTTCATTTCTGGCACATGAATTTCGACTTGTCATAGTTTGTTTAATTTAGTATAATCACAATTAGCATTAATGTTTTAATCAAATCATTTGAATGATTGTAGTCTTAACATGTGCTAGTAATTTATCTGTCGGATCCTCATTTATTTATTGAAAAACTCTCCATTATTTAGTTTATCATTAATGTAATCTTATCTAAACAGATTATCGGAAGAGTTGCTTCCCGTTTTAAAGCTTAGATACATGTTACCGTGTTGGATATTAACTCTGCCCTTCTTTTGCATTTCCATTCGTAAGTTGGCTTGAATATTTTTCTAAACACGAATACGGCTAACTACCATTCTAATACTGTTCTCTCTTTATCTAGTAGGACATGAGTAATATCGACATGCTTTGAAATAATCTAACGTTCATTTTGTATCGTAGCATTAAATCCAGTTTCGTTAGTTTCCTCCGATTATCCTCCAGATCCCCCAAACAAAGAATTACCAACTGTTTAGACACGGAAGCATCATTTTACTGTTCATCATGGCTCAAATAATTTCATAGATAGTTAGCTTTTTATCATCTACTTGTCTAACCATTAGTATTACTTAATATCTCATATCATCGCTTTATTCTCCCGGGCATTATAAGTCAATCGTAAACTACTTCGAAAACAATATAAAGCATATTTGAGTATATGCCTTAATAAATTCAAATTTTAGCATTTATTTTTTAAATTCTTTATTTCAATTTAACTGAAAAAAGTTCATGTTTCGAAAAATCCCCTACCTGGTCTTACCGAAATATTATTTGAACAAAATACCAAAAGTATAAATGTTGAATTTGAAACCTTTTTCAGACTGAAATGTGTTCCTCATTTGCTTTCTAATTTGTGTTTCCTTCGCCTCTTATTTATTACAGAAAAATACGGCTATTACATCGTAGTTTGAAGTCAGATTTTGCATACTCAATGATTTCATGAGAGGTAGAGGTAACATAACTTCTAGAAATGGAGAACAAATCTAAATTGAAACATCATCAATACTAAATCATAAGTGTGACGACTGTGGCATCATATCTGTCAGAGAAATATGTTGCAGATTATTATGCCTGCTAATGGAACTGGAAATTCTTTTCCGAAATGTTGCCAGTCAACGAAAATTAGATCGTACCTCATTTCCTGTGGTAAGCTTGAATGATATTGCAACCATCGGAAGATAGGGAAGAATCTACACCCATCCAAAACGAATACAAAATCAATGCGTACTTTGCAATGAGGATCAATCGGTAATAAATAAATAAATTGATACTACAAAGCAACAACCCGCGACCTCAACTCGCGGATGTTAAGACAAACTGCTTTCTTGTCTGGTCCGAAATACATCTATTTTGTTAACTTCCCCTTTTAATAACTGATTTAATTAATTGTCTACGATAGCCATTAGACTTTAAACCGTTAACTGCTTTATTATATTCGCTGTCTTTTGAATCTTGACTAACCAACCTGTCGATTCTTAAAAAGCAGCCACGAACTGTTGATAATTTATATTTCAACGGCAAAACACTGCTGCAATTCAAATTCTGTGCAGGCCAGGTTGGTTTATGGTAAATAGTTCTATATAATATACCGGTAGTTTCTTTCTTTAATAGTACATCTAAACAGCTAGACGATCATTTTTCTTGTGTGATGATGTGAAACTGATATACTTATGCGCTTTTTTAAAACATTGAAGCAATGTAAGTAATTGTGACTTCGTCTTTAGGACAAGGAAAATATCATCCAAGTGAAGCCTTGGCGAATAAATTAGATTTTAAACAATTTCATAATCAATACTTGTAGGTTCTAAGTCGGCTGTTTTTCAAATAGCAATTTAATTGCTGTTTCAAAATCAACAACGCATTTTTTGGAGGGACGCATTCTATAATATTGTTCTTTGGGTTTGGGTCGCACGTCCGATAACTTTACATGACGTGAACAGCAATATCACGTGAAGACAAAGTCATATAGTAGATTGCATGGGCTAACTGTGTTTAGGGCATAGTGCCGTCTCCTAAAGATGAGTCGTGTGTAAACACCGCATGCATATTCACATCAGATTGTACACTTCAATCATACTTACTTTGATATATAATTTTAGTCATATTTGAACTCGTTTATACTAGGTTCACAGAACCAAATTCATAATTATTAATACTATATAATTCTCTTAAATTTTTCGGACCGTCCTAATATGCTGCTGATTTAAAAAACATTTTGGTTCTTTAAATCAAGTTTGCGAGCCTGAAGTCAACACAAATCCCATTGTATTTAACCAGTCGTCGAACAACATAACAAAACTACCGCCCGCCGCAACGCACTGACGCGTTTCGACCTTCCATGATCATCATCAGAGTACGACGGCAAACTGACTATCGAGGATCAAACCGCAGTGAATATATATGGAAATCAAATTTAGATATGCGGCTCTCACCTCTAGCAGTCTCGCATACATTGAACTTGACTTAAAATTTCGTTGCATTTTGCCACGATCTACGGAACAATAAGGACGAAACCGGTCTACTGATGAATTGCCTTTACTACACTATGCAATTCTTAGTTTATACTGACATATGTAATGTAATCAATGGGTCAGGTGTTGATATCAAGACTGCAACCTTGATTTTAATAATTGTTATCACCACCCGCGCAACCAATGCTCGTTTAATTATATAAACAGACATTAACTGACTATAGAAGTCTTTGCCACATATACATATATAGGCGATACAATTTAGCAATAATTGATTGCGCGTGTGGTGGTAACAATTCTTTAAATCAAGTTTGCGAGCTTGAATTATTGTTAAATTGTATTGCCTATATATGTATATGTGGCGAAAGCTGCAAAAAATTAATATTCGTGACTGCATAGAAATTGTGCAGCCGACATTTCCAGTCAAGTTCAATGTATGCGAGACTGCTAGAGGTGAGAGCCGCATATCTAAATTTGATTTCCATATATATTCAATGCGGTTTGATCCTCGATAGTCAGTTTGCCGTCGTACTCTGATGATGATCATGGAAGGTCGAAACGCGTCAGTGCGTTGCAGCTGGCGGTAGTTCTGTTATGTTGTTCGACGACTGGTTAAATACAATGGGATTGGTGTTTACTTCAAGCTCGCAAACTTGATTTAAAGAATTTTTACCACCACCCGCGCAATCAATTATTGTTAAACATTTTGCTATTCGTCTCATTTCATTTATAATATATGCATATTACTCAATCGTTAATAAATAAATAATTCTATATTTTTGCACATTTGTTAAAAAACATTCTAGATGAAAATATAGCCTTTGCTACAATGAATTGTTCTTAAAAACGAAGTAGTTAATCGACAATGTTTGATCAACTAGATATGAAAGTTAATCTTACTCGTGGTATATTTGTCACCATCCATTAATTTTAGTAGAATTTGACTACTGTCTTAAGACAAACTTGAATGCCAAACATTATCTCAATTCCATAATACTTCTTTATTTTGCTGTAGATACTATTACATAGCTGCGATCTATGAATACTTAATTGAATGAGTTCTAAGCAATTTTCCAACTTAGTAATATTTATGTTAAATAATTATTTAATAATTGGATGAATTTCTCCAT
This sequence comes from Eudiplozoon nipponicum, assembly GCA_029291075.1. Classification (NCBI taxonomy): domain Eukaryota; kingdom Metazoa; phylum Platyhelminthes; class Monogenea; order Mazocraeidea; family Diplozoidae; genus Eudiplozoon; species Eudiplozoon nipponicum. Next base: position 6,380 of record JAQBSW010001932.1, on the reverse strand, counting down.
ATGGTCGACCAGGTGTTAATTATTTTGAGAAATATTAAAAGGTTAGTCAAAATGATGCACAGTATGAATCAAAAAGGTAACTCTGAGTATAAACAAAAATATAATTGAAAGTATCTTTTTTCATATTTGACACTCAATGTGTATTCATATCATTAAATAGTTCATTGTTGTAAAAAGAATTTGATACAAAATAGAACCATAATAAATTCATTTAGTTAATTTGATTTGCAGGCATCATTTGAAATGCCAATCGTTAAATTTAAAATTAAAAAAAACTCGATGTAAACTTTTTATAATAAAATATTATAGGAATAGCTCTTAGTTACATAAAAGTTTACTTATTAAAATAATCATAAATATAAATTAGACGTAAATTAGACGTAAGCAAAAAATGAAAATTTTACGCGACATGGAACAGAATTGTAAAGATTTCTTAGAATGAACTTGTTGTTTTTTAATCTTTATTTATGCAATCAATTAGTCTATTCATAGGCTTATAATGTATTTACAATTTTCGCAGCCTATCATAATAAGCAACCACCAGAAATTTTGATTTCACCTCAACAATTTGGGCAAATTTAAATGATTTTAATAATAATTTAACTTATCATTGTGATTAAAAATTGACGCTGCACAATTTATTGTATTCATATTATAATTTATGTTAAAAAATTACTTCATTTTATCATTTCGCAGTATTAAATTATCCGAAAAGTTTAACCACCTTCAAACCTTATGTGTTTTAATGGCAAATGATTATATGGATTTTAGCATTAAATCCGCACATATTTAACGGTTCTCAAACAGGCACCGTTATCGAGACTGACCATAAATCAACTGGCTTTGATATAACAAATCATTAAGTTTATATTGCGATTTAATCATAGTTAAAAGCAAAGCATTTCTTTAAATATAATAATATTCAGTTTCCCTATCACCGAAAAAAAATTCTATTGACCTTTGCCAGGACGAGAGAATTCAATCGACGATCATAAAAATAAACCAATTTAAAAACAATAATTTAATTCAAATGTGGAAAATTTTGTTAATTTAATAATAAATGTTCAATGCATTTTCCATAACACCGCTGGCTCTGAAAATTAAAAAAAGTTCCAGATTGCAGATTTATGTTAAATTGTATTTCTCGTGGTTATCAAGACAAGACTGTTGTCCATTCTAAATTGGCTTAATTCGTTACTTTTACCACTTAAGGCTAATTTATAGCGTTGAAAAATGACCCACTTGGCGACAAACGCAAGCTTTGCTTAAAAAAGAGAGAGCGTGCCTAAGACTTATTTGTCCGTTTGCATTTAAAACACAAAAGGCTTTACCTAACAAATGCGCTTACTAATTATTAAATTATAGATAATTTTATTTTTCTACTTAAATAGCGGTATATTCTAACTAATTCTTTGGGAAAAGAAGGGCGCCTTTCTATTAAAAGCAAGACCCTCGCTGATAATGCTATAAGCTAAATAACTCTTTATCAACTATAAGCTAAATAACTGTGTGAGCGACAAACGTCCGAAACCAAAATGAAATATATTTTTAACAAACAGTTAATGTTCGTGACTGCATAGAAATTGTGCAGCCGACATTTCCAGTCAAGTTCAATGTATGCGAGACTGCTAGAGGTGAGAGCCGCATATCTAAATTTGATTTCCATATATATTCAATGCGGTTTGATCCTCGATAGTCAGTTTGCCGTCGTACTCTGATGATGATCATGGAAGGTCGAAACGCGTCAGTGCGTTGCGGCTGGCGGTAGTTTTGTTATGTTGTTCGACGACTGGTTAAATACAATGGGATTGGTGTTTACTTCAAGCTCGCAAACTTGATTTAAAGAATTGTTACCACCACCCGCGCAAACAATTATTGTTAAATTGGATTGCCTATATATGTATATGTGGCGAAAGCTACAAACAATTTATGTTCGTGACTGCATAGAAATTGTGCAGCCGACATTTCCAGTCAAGTTCAATGTATGCGAGACTGCTAGAGGTGAGAGCCGCATATCTAAATTTGATTTCCATATATATTCAATGCGGTTTGATCCTCGATAGTCAGTTTGCCGTCGTACTCTGATGATGATCAAGGAAGGTCGAAACGCGTCAGTGCGTTGCGGCTGGCGGTAGTTTTGTTATGTTGTTCGACGACTGGTTAAATACAATGGGATTGGTGTTTACTTCAAGCTCGCAAACTTGATTTAAAGAATTGTTACCACCACCCGCGCAAACAATTATTGTTAAACAGGAAATTTATTACGCGCAAGTAAAATTGAAAATATGATTTGTGATTGTCGTTATAAGCGGACGGAAATTTGATAAAATGCAGAATACAGTTATTTTAAATTCTGCTTATATGGACCAGGGAATATCTGCCGCATAGAATGTCCATTATTTTAATTAATTTGGGACTTTCTATATCTAGCCAAAAGTATAAACTTATATTCATCGCATATTTACCATTTTACCAAATGACAGAAAACAAAATTTGTTTATAATTAAACATGTAGTGATTGTTCGGGTGTGCCAAAAATTATTTAAATCAAGTTTGCGGGCTTGGAAATAAACACCTGTTCGGTATACAATTAGCGTTTTATATGTAAGAAATCGCCGTTCATCCGGTAGAGCAGTTTAGTCTACATTGCGAACTCTTCAAAAAATTATATAGAATTTTTACCGTCAAAGTTAAAGTATGTGACTGCAAAGAAATTGTTCAACCGACATTTCTAGTCAAGTATAATTTGTGGCAGACTACTAGAGGTGGGAGCCGCATATCTAACGGATTTTGTATATATGTATATGTATATATATATATATGTAAATACGCCTATATATGCAACATGGTTTGATCCTCGCTTGTCGGTTTGCCGTCCTACTCCGATGATGATCATGGAATGTCGAAACTCATCAGCGTGTTCGACTGGCGGTAGTTTTGCAATGTTGTTCGATGTTTGGTTAAATACAATAAGATTGGTGTTTACTTCAAGCTCGCAAACTTGATTTGAAAAATTTCGACAATACTAGCCGTGGACTTGTCAATAAATTTACTTCAATTTGATTTGTATCTTCTGCCAATAATTTTTGCATTTTTTATCTAAAGACGGGAACATTCTGATTTATTAGATTCTCTGTAGGTGCATAATTAAGAGGGCAAAACCCATAGCACTGTCACTAACTTCTAAGCTCACCGTCAATCCATGGCGCGATGCATTAATGTTCTTCTTCAAAAAGTCGATCATGCCAGTTTTGTATGGTAAATCTTATGTTTCAAATAGGAATGTCTAGTTTTCGTTAATAGTTTGCTGCATTTGTAATTTCTTTATTGTTACTCTCTCTCTCTATCTATGTATTTTTCTTTCTGTAATCTCGTTATCTCTTAATCTGTCTTTCTCTCTCATACATTTAACAATGCATATGTACAAATATTAGTTAAGAAAGATTGTAGGCTTTTTCGAAGTTTTTTTTAAATTTGGCAATTTATTGCGAAGCAATTCACAGTCCATCCAAGTTTTTTTAAATTTGGCAATTTATTGCAAAGCAATTCACCGTCCATCCAAATTCCCTGACACAATATAAAGTATGTGTAGATGAGATAATTACCTATCGTTCATGCAGACATTAGTTTAACTTTGTGGTCAGATTTGAACTAATTTTTACTAGATACTTAACCCCAAGTACAATATTGCACCGCATAAAACGAACATTGGTTTTATTTTCTTATAATCATGTTTGTAATTTTGATATAAACACGTGACCCATTATGTTTAAACTACAAATTGTTTAGTGTGGAAAAGGAAATTCATCCTATAGACAGGTTTCGTCCTTATTGGGAACTCATCACGCACTGTCTATAATTTTTCGGGTGCAGGGCTCGAACCTTGGAAAATATTTTTCGGAATTTGGTGCTCTAACCACTGAGCCACCCTACCGCACACTTAAACACAAATTTTCAATTACATACTAATTAATGTTTCTTGGTTATCCTTTCCTTTATGTACAGCCTATATAGCACCTCTTTATTTCTGAAGTTCCAAATAATCATCCACAATCTGTCACTAAAGAACAGATACGACTTTACATGGGGAAGTGATATTGAAATGAAAATTTTTATAATTAAACGAACATTGGCTGCGCGGGCGGTGATAACAATTAATTTTAATCAAGGTTGCGAAACAGAAGTGCTCAGGTTTGCACCCTGCCCGCGGAAAATTTAGGAAAGTATGTAATGAGTTCCGAATAAGGACGAAATCGATCTTCTGGATGAATTACCTGTTCCATACTATACAATACTTTGTTTAAATTTACAAATGTATACACATAATAGGTCAGATGTTAATATCGAGATCATAACCTTAGTTAAAACAAATTGTTATCACCGCCCGTGCAATCAATGTTCGTTTAATTATATAAATTTTCATTTCAATATTTCTTTCACATTTAACGTGGTATCTATCCAATAATAACAGAAAAGGGGGGGTGGTTAGTTGGAACTTTAGGCCTAAATGGATGCTATATAGGCTCTACTTAAAGGAAAGATTAACCAAGGTACATTAGTTAGTATAAAACTGAAAATTGTGTGCAGTCTGCGGCATAGTGGCTCAGTGGTTAGGGCACTAGACTCCGAAGCAGACGTACCCATGTTCAAGCTCTGTACTCAGAAAATTAAAGGGAATACGTGATGAGTTCCCAATAAAGACGAAACCGGCCTACTTAATGAATTTCATGTTCTACATTATACAATACTTAGTTTAAACTGACAAATTTATGGACATAATGGTTCAGATGTTTATATCAAGATCGTAACCTCGGTTAAAAGAAATTTCTTATATCAGCCCGCACAATCAATGTTCTTTTAATTATATAAATGTTCAATTCAATATCACTTCTCCATTTAACGTGGTATCTATCCAATAATAACATATTTTGGATGATTAGTTGAAACTTTAGTGCTAAATGGATGCTATAAAGGTTCCACCTGTAGGAAAGGCTAACCGAAGTACATTAGTTAGTATATAACTGAAAATTGTGCGCAGTGTGCGGCAGAGAGGCTCATTGGTTCCGAAGCAGACGTGACTAGGTTGGAGCTCTGTACGCAGAAAATTCTGGTCACGACGTGATGAGCTACCAATAAGTAGGAAACGGATCTACTGAATGAATTCCCAATTCCACCCTATGCAACACTTATTTTATTCTGAACTATCTATGTATTGCACTGCATGGTTTCTCATTTTTCCATTAAAATTCTTTGGTTCTAATTCGGAATTTTCGGATATTGCATTCTATGGTACACTTTCATTATGATTTTTTCCATAATAGGGAAGCTTGTTTGAAACAAACCCTACAGGAAGTTGGCTTATAAAACTTGTTTTGCCTAATTTCTGGACAATAGTTTTGTTGTTGTGCTACAACGCTGTACACAGTATTGATATATGTATAAATTTGTATTTAGAAAATATATCATGTATTGAGGTATAAATATATTACAAATAACAGACAAGAAGCCATTTTATTTACGCGAAAATTCAACTAGGTCGCAATATCTGGGACTTTGTATAATCAAGTTTTGACGGCAATGTGGTGTAAGTTGGAATGAATGCATACACCTAATTACCGAAAACAATATTCAGGAATCCAATATTATTAGTCATGCAAAGTTGTGTACACACGCACACACGCCAACATGAAAACACAAATAATTCGATAGTTAATATTTATAAACGTTCTCTTTATTAAGCTGAGATGAATGCTGTTTCATACACAGTTTCCGGTGTGCACAAACCTTTCGTTTTCGCTTTCAAATATGCACAAGAATCCGTCAGATTTCGAGTGCTGTTTGCATAAAAATGTCTACATTTATTTCGGAATCTGTCTTCAATTAGCCATTTGCTTACAGGCCTAAATGTTTTTTGGTTGTTTGTTTAGAAATTGACAGTTCGGGCGGCGTAACGCTTGTCTGGGACTACAGGAATTGGCATTTGTATCCATCTTACAAAGTTAACAGAAATAAATTCGATCGTAAACCACAGAAACTCCTACTGTTCATGTTTGACTTTTCGCTTGCTAAGACTTTGCAAATCATATTTTTAATTCATAGACGTTTCTTGTATAAAAAATAGTGTATACGACGGATTTAATTGCTCGAGTATATAAATTGGATATAGTGATCCTTGCAAAGAGGTACCGTTTGGAGAATTTACCCCATAAATTGGCACATACTCAGCACAAAAATATATTTTGGATGAAGGCCTTAATACAGGCTTCTTCTGATGAGTCGCCCATAAGCTCGATACGATTGTGCACATGAGAAAATACGTTGCGTTCATGCTACCTTTGGTTTATTCTTCTAGACTTATTTGAACTAATTTGTTACTAGGT